>OX393576.1:39861228-40089228 GCA_947652605.1 Elmis aenea
ATTTATATATTTATATACATATAATATATCGGTGTTTCTTTACCAAGTTTGCTCGCAAAAAGGTACATTTCTCACCGTAATAAGATTGTGGAGAGTCCATTGCCCCATATGATATCATTGCTTCCATCAGTCCGCCCACCGGAGATAGGTCTGTTAAATTTGATTGGTAAAATGTTAGCATTCTCTTTCTAGCTTTGATATTTAACGGCATAAGATTGTAGTTAGCGGACGCAGTTCTATTTTTAAATCGTAAAATCCCTGGAAAGGAATAAGGTGTATGTCGGTCAAACCGTTGCAGAAAAATAGATCTAGAAATAAAAATGAACACGATAACCATAATGAAGGATCTTGATTATCAGGTTTGTTCAGCCAGGCATCTGTTTTTGATTTTAGATTATCTAGGCGTGACTCATCGCTAACATAATTAGGTAACGGAAGAGTACATACAGCGTTTTTTAAAATTAAAAATAATAAACAATGTTTTTTTTTTTTTACAACAAACAGATCACCAACGCATTTTTATAATTAAAACAGATAAACATTTTTAATAAAGGGCATTAAACTTAAAAATTTACAACAATTTAGGAGTAAGTGACGCGTTAGGTTTTTGAGAATGCAAACTGATCTTCATGAATTTTAAGTATTAGCGGTACTCAGGGTCGGTCCTGTACCGTATGATTGATTGACGTAAGCGGGCCCCCAACTTTTCAAGGGGCTTCGACCAAATTAGATATAGAAGAATATTTTTGAAAAAGTAACATTAATGGAAGCAGTAATTTTATTAATGCTTGAATAATTTAAATGATTCGTTTGTGTAATATAAATAATTTTAATTGAAACACATCTTTTTTATGAAGAAACTCTTGTAAACATACTAGGCAGGTTTCGAGACTTTCGCCTCTTCGTTTATTATTTAAATAGTTTTTTTGTTATTATTTGTTGAAAGAATAGCGCTTTAGAATACATTTTCCCCCGTAGACATATTTGATAAAAGTATAGGTGATTGATGGTCAAAGTATTCTTTGATTTTAATGGTGCATTTCCACGTGAGAGTAAACTAGGTACTCTCGATAGCACCGTCGCCAAGGATACAGCCAATCGCGAGTTACTCTCAGGGGCTGTATCCTTGGCGACGCTGCTATCGAGAGTAGTTTACTCTCACGTGGAAAGGCACCATTACGCGTTTTTCTTTCTTCAAAATATACTTCTTTATCTTCTTCTTCTTAATTGGTTCCTCTTGTACCTTTTGGTGTCGAGGTATGCTTTCCTTATATACTTATTGGGTTAAAATTAACATTGTTACCCAATCAACTTCGCTTTTTTTTACTAATTCTTTTGTTTTTAATATGGAATCCTGGTTTCGTCACCGTGACATTTACCACATTTGGTAAGACTTTAATGTACTTGCGGAAGGAATCCTTAAAATTGTTCAGAACCCCCAGAGTTCTGCAGAATATCGTTTGAATGTCACTGGACTATTGTAATACGTAACATTAGTAGGATGGAAATACGTTTTATTTATCTATAGATTACATTTTTTAGCATTTTGTTAGTTAATGTTCATATTCACAGTTGTTTTTGTGATTTAAAGTAGAAAAGTAACTAAGATAAGCCATTTCTTTTTTGTTGTGAAGCATGTATCAAAACTAAATCGCAAAAAAATGATATGTACTATTACATCGCGAACATTTTTTTATCCATACGAAACCTGGTCTTACTTAAAAGATACGTCAACGATTTTATTAGAATTTATTTTTAGCAAACTAATCGGTTTCCCAACAAGGTCCCCGCCACTAATAAAACAGTTGTTTAATATGCATTTGGAAACGAACAATATTGAAGTTGCTGTTAATATTAGAGCAAAAATCATTAAGCGAATATTATTAAATGACTGCCAACTAAATCTTAAACGATAACTGCTTCTCTTGCTCGTAACTTAACACTTTATACATAGTCTAAAACTGTATAATTTTAGCGTTTTATTGAGTGAATATTTTATGAAAAGAAAACTCAAATTAGTTTACGTAAAGTGGCCATAATTTCTTGCTAAGCTATAAACCTTAAGGTATGATTAATGTGCATTTTGTACCTTTAATTTCTTGGTATAATTATAATCAATTGCTGATTAAAACCAGGTAAACTGATAACATATTATACAATATAATGACAAAGTGTTAATGATAAACGTTTTAGGTAGGTACATCGATATTCATCCAAGTTGACACTACATAGGTATAGGTACATACCTTACAATCAGGGATGGAATAACGTTTTAAATCGTTACGTTATTGAATAACGTTATTTATTATTTGTTTTCGCTACATAACGTTATAAATAACATTAAAGAAAGGAATTGTTATGTTATATAACGTTACATAAATTATGATATACAGGGTGTTTCTTAAATAAAAAAACTCGGGAGGTAATTTCTTATCGAAAATTAAGTGGGGTCTTTTGTATACAAATTTTTTCTTAGACGTCTCCTTTCGGAGTTACACCCCCCCTAAAGGGGAGCGGTAAATTTAAGTTTTTATTTTATTTCTCAAATTTGGATATACAGGGTGCGCCATTAGTGCGATAAAGCCCATTATTGCCCTTAATGTCAACTTAATAAAAAAAAGTTTTTATTGAAACTTATAGTATTTCTAGACGTGCATGTTTTAAAATTAGTTTCAAGTATACAGGGTGTTTCATAAAAGTGGGGCGTCACTAAAGGTATTTTTTTTTAAATTGAACACCCAGTATATTTTTGCATAATCGAATTCAGCAAGAAAATCTCCATATGACAGTATTTTGTTTTTTTCATTTTTTTGCGACGTTGCCAATTTATCTTAAAAAATCTTTGAATTTCCAGAAAAACAGGGTACAATACTTGTCAAGAGCACAACGTTATGAATAATAATTGGCAAATGATATTTTGCACATACAAAGTCAAAAGGTGTAGTCATAGTCTAAATACATCAAAATTAATTTATATTATACAGGGTGTTTCTTATAGATGTGCCAACTTCCCAATTTTCAAACATCAATAACTTTCTTTTTTCAAATGGAACACCCTGTATATTATTACGTCATTTTGTTGCATTTTTGTTTTTGTTCAACTTTTCTTTATACTTACCTATACCTAAAACGAATATTTTCTGAGATATTTACATTTTACTTATTCTTATAAGCGTTGTGTAGCAAATTCCTAGTTTTCTCGGAGTAGGCCCCCCGACTTTGACAATAGAAACAATAATTTCTGTAGTAACGAATGTCAGAGTAAATTGCTGTCAATTGTTAAAACATAAATAAATGAGTATAACATATGCAATATGAATTTCCCAAAAAAAAAGAATTGATTGATACGGTCTATGTTCAGGGTGGCGTATTTTCGATGCCCATACAGGGGGGGTATCTCGGTAATTTTCAGAGATTAAAAAAAAACTATATTTCAAAAATTAAAAAAGATATCAAAAATCTGTTTACGACAATAAATTCCTCTCGAAAAAAGAAATCGAGACTACGTACTTAGTTTTTTAAAATCTCTGATAATTACCCTGTTTTTCTGGAAATTCAAAGATTTTTTAAGATAAATTGGCAACGTCGCAAAAAAATGAAAAAAACAAAATACTGTCATATGGAGATTTTCTTGCTGAATTCGATTATGCAAAAATATACTGGGTGTTCAATTTAAAAAAAATACCTTTAGTGACGCCCCACTTTTATGAAACACCCTGTATACTTGAAACTAATTTTAAAACATGCACGTGTAGAAATACTATAAGTTTCATTAAAAACTTTTTTTTATTAAGTCGACATTAAGGGCAATAATGGACTTCATCGCACTAATGGCGCACCCTGTATGTAGGAGAATAATATTTGGTAGATGTTTTATACTTATTAAAATGTTTCCCAGAGTAATAATTTTAATCATCTCCCACCTTCACAGGGGGCTGAAAAGTGCGACCCCTGTTGGTTTTTTATTCAGAACCTTCTGGTGAGTTGAAATTTTGCAATTAAAACTTTTTTTTTTGTAAGTTTGATTTATTTAGAACCTCTATTTATTCTTTAGTTTTTCTCGTAAATCCTACAGTTTTGAGTAAAAAATTAAATGAGTGAATATTATGTTTATGTTCATATTGGGTAGAATTGACGGGCGTTTTAGTGTTGTCGCCGCGTAAACTTCAAAATGAATTACACCCGTCAATTCTACTCAATATGAACATAAACAAACCATGGCAACCACCTAAATGAATCGTTTTATATTGGAATATTTGATGGTTCATGTTCACTCATATAATTTTTTACTCAAAAACTGTAGGTTTAACGAGAAAAGTTAAAGAATTAAAAAAACTTCTAAATAAAGTTTTCAAAAAAAAATTGTAATTGCTAGATTTCAAGCCACCAAAAAGTTCTGATAAAAAAACCATCAGGGGTCGCACTTTACAGCCCCCTGTGAAGGTGGGAAAAATATTACTATGGGAAACCTTTTAATAAGTATTAAAAAATACATCTACCAAATATCATTCTCCTACATTTATCCAAATTTGAGAAATAAAATAAAAACCTAATTTAACCGCTCTCCTTCAGGGGGGTGTAACTCCGAAAGAAGATGTCTAAGGAAAAAATTGTATATAAAAGACCCTTCTTGATTTTCGATAAGGAATCACCTCCCGATTTTTTTCGCATTATTTAAGAAACATCCAGTATAAAAATAATTTTTATTTGTGACTCTAAAATTATTTTTGGGATCTGTAAATGTAAATTTTAAAAATAGTACAAAATTACTTTGAAATATTTTATTTTCATTTTAATTTCTAAAATACAAACAAAATATATATTCTGAAAGTAAAAAGATCGTCATATAAAGATTAAATTTAAGAGAATAACGATACGAAATAACTTTTAATGAAACGTTAACGGTTATTATAACGTTATATAACGTTATAAAAATATCGTTACGTTATTGTATAAAACAACTATAGTTGAATCGTTATTATAACGTTATTGGGTATGGTTACGTTACGTTTTCCATCCCTGCTTACAATAGAATTGAATAGAGCAATATTTAAAAATTGTGAATCTGTAGGCAATCATTACGTTTTCGGATATCGTTCAGGTTGTTTATCAACGAATTTTTATCTGTAGATTTAGTAGTAAAAGCATCTGTTATAATAATTCACATAAATGCAGTAAAATAACGCGATATAACATGATTAATTCGTAATACGCATAGGGGATGGATTACCTTATCTATGTACATAACATACGTATGTGGTATTATACTATTTAGCAAAACTGAAATTCGAACCTCACCTTAGACAAACAACAATTTTGAGACTAAAAATGCTTAAATTAAATATTAAAAGATTTTAAAAGCAATTAGGGTATTACCTAGAGTAATTAGCTGAGAAGCACTTCTTCATCTTTGTTTTTAAATCACTACCTGAAAAATATGCAAAACGTTCTATGATGGATACCTGCTTGCTAAGAATTTAAATGTATACATTTTTGTTTTACGTTACAATTTTTCTGTTAAAAATTCTGTCATGCACGTCTGTGGATTTTAATTTGGTACATTGCTTGCGCCAAATGAACAAAAAATACACTAAAGTGACCTCGGAAACTTTGTGTATCTCGATATTTGCAGTGTAAAAATGCGTTAGGACATGAGCATTGAGCTGCATTGACTTTAGGGTTACTAGGTCTTGCAGAAATTTTTAACTAAGCACCTCCTTTTAATTCAAGCCCCTAAGAAAGATTCATTTTGGGTTATTAGAGTGGTCGCACCGAGAAGTGGACTGTGACGCAGAAACCAAAACTGGTCCAAAGCGTTTATTACTGCACCACCTAAAAACATCGGCCTGTCTCAGCAACGTGGTTATAACCTGTAAATCACAGTAGTCAAATTAAGTCCACTAAAAGTCAACGTTTTTAGAAAAGTCTAAATATCAATCGCGATCCCCTCTCTTTGCGCATCTCGCGGTCCACTTTTGGGTGCGATCACTCTAGCTCTTGAGGAAGGCTTTTTTTTTAAATTTGGTCTCGGCCTCATATAGTAGGTATGCCGCAATTAATTGGCGTATTTTATCTTGCCGCTTTTTAGCAGTAACGTAACAACGCCTATAGGTATCGGGGTAGTTGCCAAGGGTACCAGTGTCAGTAGGGTGGCATTTCATGATCAATAAGATTTAAGTCAGACATTACTTTCATTTTTTAACTGGAGAAGCATTTATAAAGTGACGATCAAGAAATTAGAAATTAGAACTGAGTAAATGTGTTACAAATACCGTAGATGAAAAACAAGTTAACACTAAAATTCAAACCTTCGAACACCAAATTACCAAATTATTGGGCAAAACCCCTAATAAATTAAACTATTATTTACTTAGATATTTAAATATCTACCACTTTTGCTAATGCCAACGCAAGAAAAATTCATCATAGATTAACATTCAATATAATTTTTTTAAATTGAATTTTGCTTTATTTACGTGTATTATATTAAATCGATTATTAAAACACTTATTTGTAATATTTTAATTTCCTTCTTACACAATTATTAATAAAAGGCCGCTGAGTACATGGACAAGTGCGCTAAAAACCTAGTTACGCCTCTGCTCTTAAGTCTCCTGCGAATTAATTTTGGGGCTTCAATGCAATGTTTAGTAGGCATAGTTGTTCTTCAGGACAGTCTTGGGCATGCTAAACTAGTCAAGCATTGGTACTGTAAGCTTTTCTAATAATAATAATAATAAGTTATATTTATATAGGATGCACTTACTTTTTTATATATCCTGCACATTGTAAGTAACGTTTAATAGTCAATTGTTGCTTAATTACAAGAATATAATTATGTAGTTAATTATTTTAACCACAAAATATACATCTTAAAGTTAAATTGTCGGCTAAAGGTACTGTAAGTTTATGTGTAAGAATGATGAAAAGTAATTTTTACTACATCTGCAATGGAACTGTAACAAAATAAAAACGTTCGTATTTATCAATTAATCTAAATACAAGTTTTAGATGTTATTATTTTCAAGTGCACATTAAATGATTTTTGTATTATTTTCAGACATACCAGATATTCCTGAGAGCATTGGAGCTTTACGAGCTTTGCAAGTTGCCGATTTTAGCTCAAATCCAATTCCAAGATTACCTCCAGCCTTTAGTCAGTTGCGTTCCCTTACTGTGCTGGGGCTTAATGATATGTCCCTTACCTCACTGCCAGCAGACTTCGGTTTACTCACAGCGTTAACTTCTTTGGAATTGCGTGAAAATTTGCTCAAGGAATTGCCGTCATCATTGTCGTCTTTATCGCGCCTGGAGCGTTTGGATCTTGGGGATAATGAAATTGAGGAGTTGGTAAGTTTCATAATCTTGATTATCTATTCAGCAAACTTTACTTTTTTTATGCCAGCCATCCATTTTCTGCATGCCAATTATTTGGATAATGTGTATAGTTGATCTAACTCGTCTAATAGTAGCATTGTCGTTAAATTATTTTTTAAATACGGCGGTTCTATGACGAAAAATGCGTCCTAGAAAAATCCGATTGGATAAAGGATTTCTTCTAATATTTGAAAACAGCCATAATATGAGCCGTTTAGTTTCAAAACAAGCCGAATCACTTAGACTTAATTTTTCAGGAAACACAAAAAACTGAATAAATCCTATAATGTTGCAAAGAAAACAATTTTTTTTTGTCTAGATGTTAAAAGGGTATACAATTGTATACAAGTTTTGAAGATTGCTTAGAATTATCGCCTTTTTAAATTTGGATATAGACCGTTTTGATTATAACATTGCTTATCTAGCTCTTTTTGAAACTATAATAAGTGATGTAGCTTTTTTGAAATAATGTTGAGTTGAGTTGAGTTGAGCTTCTTTTGGTACTATAATAAAATACCTTATCTAATCTTTTTGTAGTGATGTAGCTTGTTTTGAAATCAACACATTTTGATGTAGCTTGTTTTGAAAATAAAGCCTTTATTTAGCCACTTATAAAGCAAAGATATAAGTCTGATTTGAATCTTACCGTTCTGCACAGTTATAAAGGTGTGCCTGGACTTTGCAAAATTACGATAATCTAAAAAGTGGCCAAAAAGTGACGTGGCTTGTTTTGAAACTAAACGACATATCGTTGTATGCATGCACATAAAGACTGTTTTATACTATACTATTTTTTCGTTTAAGAAAATCGTATACGATTTTTGATACAAAAATTTCGTTCAAGAATTTAGCATGGAAAATATGAACCTCTTACACTGTACTATTTTTTGGTACGAAAATGTTCAATTTGATCACAACAGAAAGCGAATCATTTTCAAATTTAACGTATATTTAACGCTTGTTCCATTCTACATATTTATTCCTACAAAATAAATTGTGAGGGATTATAACGGTAATAAGTAGTATTTAACATCGTTTGATTGTTTCACTTAACCTAACCCACAAATGACATGCGGTCAGATACAGTTGCAGTAGAATACGCATGCGCCCATGCCACAAAACACGCCCATGTAAAATAGGACCCATTTAGGACAGGTTCTAATTTCATACGAATTTTTCGTTCAAGATTTGTAATTTCTGATTGACACCGTACTAGAAAATCGTATACGATTTTCTTAAACGAAAAAATAGTGTAGTATAAAACAGACTTACGATACGTGTACAACATGTCTCATAAATCAATATCAACTCGAATTGTTTGTTTTTGTAAATAACCCCAACAAATCTTAAATACAATTAAACGGCCGAAAACGTCCACCTGGTGCGTATTTCCTTCATATATCTTTAATTAACCAATAGGTACAAAAGTTTAATCAGAAAAGGTTTGTGACGGCAATAATGGCATACCCTAAAATTATTTCCAATTATACCGAGTGTTTTAATTCCGCGTACCAATAATACTACTATTTAGATTTAAGTAGAACACCCTGTATGCTTTTCATTATTTTTATTCCAAATCAAATTTTTCTCAATTCATAAATTTTTGAGTTATTTACTTTTTTTATTAAAAACTTTGGCAGAATATAATGCATTTTTGTGCGGCTTTTTTGTTGTTTAACAATATACCGGGTAAAAACGAAATCAGGCTCGTCCACTTTTTTATTTAGTTTTTAATTTAAACGAACCGATTTTAAACCCGATTATATGAACATATGCACACTTTTACATCATTTCCGGTTGCTATGGTAATGGCTCTGAATTATTTATTTTAAATGAACTAACCTGTATATTGTGACGTTTTTGGATAGAATAAGGAATTTTTAATAAGGCTACATTATTTTTCGTCAAAAAAACCCAATTTCGCAACATTCAAAGCCGAATAAAGTAAGCTAAATGTCAGTTAAAATTTACAAAACCGATTTTCAGAAAATGGTGGATTTCATAAAATTCCGTTTTTGCATGTCACGGCACACTTAATAGAAATAATTAGATGAGATTTTAATTTTTCTTATAAAAAATAATTAGTTATATTTTATATGTAAAATTGCTTTTTCTTTCCAAAAATTTAAAAATACTTTTATTTAAAATAACAAAGTCAAGGCCATTACTATGGGGCGCACTCGAATTGCGGCGATTTTAATGACTTGTACTTAAGTACCACTCGAACTACGGCAAGTAATTAAGCATGAGAGTTAAGCCGATACACGAACTGCGGACATTGCTTAATTATACCTTTCCTGGAATTTCATATTCAGGTAAGCCGTCAGAAATGGTTGGAGTATTCCTAAATATTCACTACCTAAATTAAATGAAATTAAAAAATATAAATAGAATATTTTATTTGTCAATAATATGTACATACATATTAATTAATTAATAGGAGTATAAAATTTCTACAGTCTGAAAATATAAGAACAACATTTAACAAAATCTACTCGATAAATCAAATTGTCTTTGTATTGTTCAATTTTTTTTTCCAAATAAATATGGCGATTCCGAATATTTCTTCGTGGAGTTTGATTGACGCAATGAACACTGTTAATCTTAATATATGAATCTGTCTGAATGTTTATTAAGTATGCATAAAAACGTGAATATTGGGATGTGGATTAATTCTTGGAACATTAAATTAGGGTTTACCCATATGATCAAGGGTTAGAAAATATTTGTACGCAGTTCGAGGGTAGGATTAACGCATGGTCATAAAAGTTGGTAATGATGGGATTAGAATCGCCGCAGTTCCTGTGCACCGTTACTATGAAATTGAATTACTAAAAATTTTTTGGTTTAAATTAAAAACTAAAAATAAGACTTTAGCCCAATTTATTTTGCGACTGGTATAAGGTTTGCTAAAGTATTGTGTGTGTGTGTGTTTTTTTTTTTTTTTTCTTTCTTTTTTTTTTTTCCTTTTTTTTTTTGTAAAGAAAAATTAACTATATACCAGGTGTAACCGAGTTCTGGTAACTAGGGGTGGGCGATATCGAAATATATCGACATCGATATGCAGGGTGTTTCTTAAATATTGGGAGGTAATTCCTTATCCAAAATTAAGGGGGGTCTTTCATATAACATTTTTTTCTTAGACGTCTCATTTCGGAGTTATACGTTATACCCCCTAAAGGGAAGCGGTAAAATTGGGTTTTTATTTTATTTCTCAAATTTGGAGATATGTAGGAGAATGACATTTGGTAGATGTTTTATACTTATTAAAAGGTTTCCCATAGTAACATTTTCAATCATCTCCCACCTTCACAGGGGCTGAAAAGTGCAACCACTGTTGTTTTTTTTTTATCAGAACTTTTTGATGGGTTGAAATTTTGCAATTAAAAAATTTTGTTTTGAAAACTCTATTTAGTATTTAGAAACTTTTTTTATTCTATCGTTATTCTCGTAAAACCCACAGTTTTTGAGTAAAAAATAAAATAAGTAAACATGAACCATCAAATATTCCAATATAAAACGATTCATTTTAGTGGTTGCCATGGTCTGTTTATGTTCATATTGGATTGAATTGACGAGTGTAATTCATTTTGACATTTACGCGGCGACAACGCTAAAACGCCCGTCAGTTCTACCCATATATCGTTCTACCCTTAGTTCTACCCATATAATAAAATGTTCTACCCAATATGAACATAAACAAACCATGGCAACCACCAAACTGAATCGTTTTATATTGGAATATTTGATGGTTCATGTTTACTTATTTAATTTTTTACTTAAAAACTGTAGGTTTTACGAGAATAACTAAAGATTTTTTAGCCCCCTGTGAAGGTGGGAGACGATTGAAAATATTACTTAGGGAAACGTTTTAATAAGTATAAAAAATCTGCCAAATATCATTTTCCGACATATATCCAAATTTTAGAAATAAAATAAAAACCTAATTTTACCGCTCCCTTTGGGGGAGTGTAACTGCAAAAGGAGACATCTAAGGAAAAAAATTTGTTTCTTCATTTTCAATAAGAAATCCCCTCCCGATTTTTTTCGCAATATTTAAGACACACCCTGTATAAAAGGTTCATTTTCAAATAAAGTTTTATAAACCCGATGTACTCGAATTCTATTCATTTACTTCTTTTTGTTAATTCATTACGTTCTCTCCAATAATGAATAAATATTTCGAAGCTATCAATACCAATCTTTTCTCTTTAAACCATAGTGATAACAGAAAAATCCTTTATTAAATTGAGAAACGGAAGTCACTTGACCTAGCATGGGGATTTTCTTTCGGGTTCTACTTCTTATAAGAAACACACCATCTTTATTTTAAAACATTCTCAACCGTCGCAAAAATTTTGAATTTTTCATCGTCAGTGATGTTTCTGGCGTTACTTTTCACGAAAAGCATATTATGAACATAGCGCATGAAGATTTTTGATGGTTTAATTTAATTTTAAGTATGTCACATATTTTAATGCGAAATGTTTTATCAAATTCCAGCCGTCTCATATAGGACACTTACCAGCTTTGCAAGAATTATGGTTAGATCATAATCAATTGCAGAAACTACCACCGGAAATAGGGCAACTTATAAACTTAACCTGTTTAGATTTATCTGAAAATCGCCTTGAAATCCTTCCAGAAGAAATTGCCGGTTTGGAAAATTTAACTGACTTGCATCTTTCGCAAAATGTATTAGAAACTTTACCTGATGGTATTGGCAAATTAGATAAGCTCACAATTTTAAAAGTGGACCAAAATAGATTGATCGCATTAAACAGTAATGTAGGATATTGCTCTAATTTACAAGAATTAATATTAACAGAAAATTTTTTGAGTGAAATGCCAAAAAAAATAGGCAGGTTAGTCAAATTAACCAACCTGAATGTAGACCGAAATAGTCTGTCGACGATTCCTGACGAAGTAGGCAACCTTAGGGAATTAGGAGTGCTAAGTTTGCGCGACAATAAATTGACTCTTTTACCTGATACACTTGGTAAATGCGAGCGTCTACATGTTCTAGATGTATCGGGTAATCGTTTACCATATTTACCAGTGTCATTATTACAGTTAGGACTTAAAGCAGTGTGGTTAAGTGAAAATCAAGCGCAACCACTACTAACTTTTCAAACAGACACGGATCCTGTTACTGGTAATACCGTCCTGACATGCTTTTTATTACCTCAACAAGAATATCAACCAACAACTATAGGTACGTACTTCACAATATCCTGTTTTGCTTCTATGTGCAATGCAAGTGCATTTTAAATTTGAGCTGTTTTATATTATCGCACCAATAACTTTTATTATTTCCGATAGATATGATTGAACATTCTGTTTACATTATTTGAAATGTGTTCTTGGCAGTTTTCATACACTTATTGAAAAGGAAAATAGGATGTGTTTTTTGAAAGGCTTGGTTTAACAATAAAAGTAATAAAATTAATATAATAATTCGCCGATGCTTACAACATTTAACCATAACGTCAGAATAACGTGTTCTTTTAAAACTTTTATAATGTAGGCAAATATTAGAAATATGTTTAATGTAAAATGTAATGGAACAATTTTTTAAATGCACGACGTAATTGGATCGTCTTAACTTTATTGTCGTAAGTAAAGTATTTGACCATGAGCGGTTTTAAATAGTAATTTAACGTGTTGTAGGTTGGGGGCGAAATTTTAAGAAAAAATGGTTGTATGGGTTTTAAAATATTTTTTCGCTGTGAAATTGTAGCAAGTATGTTTTTGCACATCTTTGATTTGTAATCTGTTTTAATTTGTAATCTACGCCAATATGTTAAGAGCTGATTATTTTATCGTTCAAATCTTATTAAATACTTAAAGTCAGTGGCGGATGATGGAGGTTTAAGGTAATAATTACTTTTCAGAATTAAAATACAAAGTCGGTTAAATGGCACAACATGTAAGAAAGAATCATAAATGCGCTTTTGTTTTTATTTTCGTCGTACGTAGTAACAGTAACAAAATAATCGAATTCGAAATTTCGACGAATTTACACGTTTTGAGATCCACGGAACCCGTTATGACTATTTTCGCGATAAAGTGTGTGTGCGAGTGTGCGTGGACAAAATAATTATACATTTTTGAAATTAGTTATAAGTAGAGCCATAAGAAGTATCACAAATGGCACGCGTTACGTCGATATCTTTATTAATAACGAATTAGTAGAATATAAATGTTTCACAATTACAGAAAAACGGTTACAGATAAAAATATTTTGTTTATGTAGAAATGTAGTCTATATTGGGGTCTATAATACATCTTGTTTAAGATTTTTCAATATTTTTAGGCTACGGAGTTATTAAAAAAATATGTAATAATAATTTAAAAATTGTGATTTTATATTTCTTAAAAACAGCCCCTATTTTTTTTAAATTTATATATGCTTTAGAGTTTATTGTTCGTAATAATATGCCGTTTGTTTCAACTCTCGAATTTTAATTGAAAAAGTTAATGCCTATTAATTAAATAACTTTGATTATTTTATAAGGTCACTGGTTATTTATTTGACGTAAACACTTGCATAAAACCTTATTATAATTATAACATACGTCGTTTAGGTCATTATGACACGTAATTTACGCCATTTACAAAAATGAAGTAAGTAAGAATGCCCGAAGCGGCAACTTAATCTTTTTATATGCACACTCACACACAAAATGTATAGCGAAAGTAATTTGTTAGCCACATTAGTTTATTAAATATTAATTTAAATAACTTTATGTATTTAAAAAAGGGCTCATTTTTAAACACCAATGACTACTGTTGACGATAAAAAAATATCAATGAAAAAGTTGTAGATTCATAGTATCTATAGGTAATTTATTTATAACGCAACCATATTCTAAATTTCATCTATTCGTTTTTGCGTTAAGATATAAAAAAATAACAATTAATTATTAATGCAAATTGTGGCAAATCTCACACTATCATAAAAGATTTGTTTTCTTCTCTGTTATATTATAGACAGAGATGTAGCAATCCATGTACTTCGAAAAAAGAACAGACTGTATATGTTATTAATTATTTTAAAAATATATTTTGATAAAATTTATGATTGTTAACATAACAACTAACTCTGATCTGTTTTGGCGTAAATTAAACGATTTTGTCCAAATTGCTTGCGTGGATTTGATGTTTCACAATATAGACTTTAATTTTTTTTATCGTATACTCAAAATATTTCGTATTTTATTTATTACTGGGATCCTCCTTACCACCGATATGTAGAGCATGTTTTACATTAACATCGTTGCAAAGTAATTATTTCACTTAAAACTATATCAAACGTACCCGAAATAGTTGTTTTTAAAATATATTTAACAACTCAAATGTCATTGTATGTTCCGCCAATATTTTATTGTCTATCTGGTGTCGCTTAAGCTTTTGTTTTTATTATTTCTGCAAACTGGTGCTGTTTATTTTTCGCACGCATTTTGCACATGCCTTTATTTAAAAGCACTGTTCAGTGTGTGTTAACACGTGTTAGCTTCTGATGGCCGCTTGTATCGCTGTGATGTGACACCCACCCTTTCTAATGGCGCTGTGGCTGCAGATGATACCGGAAGCGACGAAGACTGGGAAGAACGTGAAGCCAGTAGGACCCATTCCGTCAAGTTCACTGATACTCAGGAGCATGACAGTCGAGAGGTGAGCCCCAGTCCAATTCCTACAAAGTGTCCCTTGTGGGCATGGTTTACACAATGTGTCAGTCGCCGGCTTTGGCCTAGTGACAGTTACTATATGCTTAGTTCCTTAACCAGCGACTGACACATTGTTTTCATTGGGTGATAGTATACTATATGCGAAATACTATATTATGAATGAGATCCCAAAAATTAGATCCAATTTACTTATATTTGTTGCCCAGTTTTCTTAACAAGTCTTAAACTCACATACTAGATACGTCATGACCCTCGGTTACCAGTTTTTGGAAATGCTGCATCGCCAATTGTTATTTGTTAATGTTGTGAGAGTAGGACGTGCGCCGAAATTCGCTTTTTTCATATTTATTTTACATTAAATACTCACCAAGTACGACGGACCGATGCCATACCAAGAAGGCATTTGTAATAATAAAAACACCGGATATTTAATGTATTAGGTAGATGTATAAAGTAAAGCAATAATGTAACTTTTCTGGGTACATCACTGAACAGTATACAATCTGTTGTAGTTTATTGCCATTTTTTGAAGTAAGGACTAATGTTTTATAACAATCTGCTGACCATTTTTGAATTAAAAAAAAAAAACGATCTTTAAAATCTGAAAAATCTTCCATGGTGTTCAGTTTTCCTTATAAACGACTGCTTTTCCGGTCGGGTAGTGATTATGAGTAAAGTAGGGGTTGGCGATATCGAAAATTCGATATCGATATGTCGATATAAAAGGGGCGGGAAGCTGAAAAAGTTAGTAAAAAACGGAAAAAAGAGACTGGTGACCTAAAAAAAAAAGTTTCTCGCCCTTATTTTTGTTGTCCATACCACGAAATATCGATATATCGATAGGTATATCGGAATATCGATATATGGATATCCGATATTTCGATATATCAATATCAAAAGATCAAAACTATATCGATATTTATTGATATATCGCCCAGCCCTAATTGTGAGAATTATACGAGTTTAGGGCCACCCTCCGAACGGGTCATCAAAGTCGCCATATTCACATTAGCAGTTTATTGTACATCTAACGTATTTAACCATAAATTAAAGTAATTCCAGTTTTGACTTTTTTTTTTCGTGTTAATATTAAAGTTAAAATGTTGTCTCTTAAATAGAAAGGTGTTTTGAATTAAAATTGACAATATTTGGGAAACTGAATACTTTAAGAAAACGTTGCAGTAACTGCCAAATTCCAAAATCAAATCATTATTATACCAGATTGCTATAACGGCGTAACGTATGGAAATTCCTATTTTTGTTTTATGATACTTTTAATCTTAAAAAATACTTGTTATAGCCTATTTCCGTTTTATTACTTTATTATTAAATCGTTATTTATTGAGTGGAGGGTAAATTAGGTTAGAGGTTATAAAAATTTAAATACTGAATCCGTGAAAAATAAAGATTCAGTTATGTTTTCTTCTACGCGCTTATTTTTGTTTTATTTATTTACCGTCCATAAATTAGCCCTTATACAATAATTTTCAGAAACTTTATGACTGAAATGCATACGGCAATCTGCGTGCGTGTGTCATACTAAGGAAAAAGCATTTACATTTAAATAATTTAATTAGGTAACTTCTCAAGTATAGAATGAAACCTGTAGATGTTCTGATGTTAACGGAACGATCTCATTAGTTAAGTTCAAAGGTGTTCCTTTTGGTTACTGTCTAGCACCAGTCATCGTTTTTTTTACGGGCCTGCAGTAATTATGTTATAAAGTTTTAGTTTAATTGTAGAAAAATGAAGTGCCATAAACCCAACGAAAAATTCAATATTGTTGGAAATGTAAACTGGTTTTATTATGTGGTTTTATGTATTTTAGGTATCGGTTTGCATGAGCAAAAAAATATTATGGTATAGGATTTCTGTGCATGTTGTAAATATTAGTGAAACATTGCCGTATAATATAATGTACAGTGAAAATTTGGTTATCTGCACCCCGATTATCCGGTTATTCACTAAAAATTTAAAAAAATACGAGTAAGTTTTAATAAATTAAATGCTGTGTGACTTACCGAAGGATTTTTGTACAAAATTGAACCTCTTAGATATTTGCTAATGTCATACATGTTTATTTTTGGACTACTACAATATTAACCAGATATTCGGTTTTTTCTACGTTTGTTTAGTTCAAATAATCAAAGTTTTACTGTATAACCTTTTTGGTGGATAGTGGTGTAACAATAGTAGTATCCTTTTTTGGTTGTTTTAGTGGCACTGGTGAATAATTTTCAATATGTTGTTTTAAATTAATTGTGCTCTAATGGCCGTGAGAAAAATGCAAAATATTAAAAAATTTGTGCATTATCAATGCTGAATTTTGGATACAATATGTAATTGGTTGCCATAATACACTCATTTTAATGTTTATTGCATTTTTCACATGATTGGGCATAGTGCATTGACCCTTGAATTAGTTTAGTTAGTGTTTTAGATGGTTATTGCATAATAGTATGAAATATGATTGTGCACTTTAATGTGTAAGATTATCAGTGATGTAAAATTACCGTAATTTTAAATTTTGGTAAATTACTGCAGTAATTTATCGTTTTTTATTACCATTTTTTAATGCTCTGGTATTTTATTATTTTGATTGGTAATTTACGATCGTAATTTACCACTATTGATTTCTGTATTAGTTATGTAGATAATTAAACTATAAATAATTAATTAAAAATCAAAAACTTTTACTTTAAAAATAACAAAACGTTAAAACTAATTATAATAGATATACAAAATTAAAAAACGTAGGAGTAATATAAATTAATACATGAAACCTGTTTCTGGTTAATTTTCATTCCGATGCAAAATCACAATCCGTATCATATTCACTTATTGACATTAACTATTTTAAGGCAAAGGCATTTGATTCCTGAGAAGAGCAAGGTTCTTCATTTTGAAATAAAGTTTTGGGTTCACTTAGTTTTAAATTATAATGAACAAATAATAGCTTTGCGGCTCTTTCATTAGTTAGTTAGTTTTTTTTTTTAATTTTTATTATGAATATTGCCAAAAGCAGAAAAAGATCTTTCTGTGACGCACGTTGTTCCAGGACAATTCAGTATTTCTGTAGCCACTTTGCTTAAACTTGTAGTTGAGGAGTTGAGCAAAGTGACTTCCACTACAAAACAGAACTTAGTGTACCAGAACTTAACGCGGTTCATAGAAAATATTTTGTAAAAAGTTCTTTCGTTGCTTTATAAAAAGCGACCTCAGTCATTACTTGACCGAAAATACTTCCGCTAATTTAATGTGGCGATAATATGTTAATATAAGTAAGCTCATCAATACATTTATTCATCGCTTAAGTTTTTATCCATTTATTAAGGGCAAGTAAATTTGCAGCAAAATAAACTGGTCTAAGAGCCATTTGCTTTATTTTTTGTGAAAAATCTTAAACTACATCCTACATCTAAATGCAATAACGGACAATTTTCGTTAAAGTTTGAATTTAAATTTTAAAATTTTTCTAAAATCTCAGATATGCATGATTTGGACGTTTTGTATTTTAATAATATATTCACAAATTGGTAGGAAAAGATGGTACATTGTATCTACATTCTCCCAAAACGGCTGCGAGCTGTCTGTCGGGTATTCCCTGAATTATGTGGTAGCTAATGGTAATTTAAAATGGTAAATTTCGTAATTTACGACTTAAATTACGACTCAATTCACTGAAGATTATGTTATCTTGCAAAATTGTTGCAAAGAATAAATTTGTGGTGAAATACATTCAACAGAGTTTCATTTAAGGTTAACTAAACTGAAAAAGGAAATTAATAAAGCATTTTACTACATTCCTTGCACATAATTTACTTATATAAAATTCTGGTGATACTATTTCACTCGAGAGCATCATAAAAACTATTTTTCTTGTAGAAAATTATGTTGGTGTTTCACATTGTACTTTTTGTTTTAAATAAATTATTTATTTTAGCATGGTTCTATTATTTTTGGTTTGTGCTGTTTTGTGTTTATTTATTCAGCAGTACATCTTAACGCTTTTGTTTATTTTTTCTAGCTTGGCCATATTGATAGTATTTTTTGTAGTTTACATTTCCAACATTTAACATTAATGTTATATAACTAGTGTATTTATAACGTTGTTCAGTAAAACAAAACATTTTTGTAAATCGCAACTTCGGCTTTTCCGTAATTACAATAGATATTTGTTTTTAACGAAACAAAACTTTTAATATTTATTTTCTTGTCAATTGCGTTCAATTAAAAATTAATTTTGTAATAAAAACTTCTGTTTTATGTGACAAAAGTTAATTTTATTTTTCGTTTTTATCTATTTTTTTTAATTGACCGCCAGTTTTCTCAAATTTTGGGTATTCTACTGAATTTTATATTTTTGGGAATAGTTACATTAAAATGTTAATTTAATTGTGAAAGACGTTCTTTAAAATTTTTCGTTGTTACAGTTTTTAAATCTCAAATTAATTTCAATTTTTTATTTAATGCAATTACTTCGTTTGTACAAAGATGTTTGTTTAATTGAATTAAAAAAATCTGCATTGTAGTTCAATAAGCGTGTGTTCACTAACAATATGATACCAATTTCATCATATTTAAAAATAAACTAAAATTAGTTGCGACAACTTAAACAATAATAATAAATATGCAGCCGATTAGCGTTTTACAAACATGTTTTTTGTTTAGGTTGCAATAAGGTAAGTTACTACTAAATAGTAACCTTGGAGGTTTGCTGAGCTGCTTTGCAGTTAAAGAATTTAATATTGTATGGCTTTTTGCACTGACATGTTTATCTTTACTGCTCACTTATTAAAATAGCAAATTGTTCGTACGACTAAACTTATCTCAGCTGCAATAATTTAGCAAGCTTAATATATCATGGAATAAGGTATTTTGACAGTAAGTATAAGTTCATTGTATAAAAACTGTTTCATGCAATATTAAAAAAAATAAGACGCATTTATAGAGCGATAAATTTCAATAAAGAGGCGTCAGATTTATTTCAAGATAATTGCATAACTGCAGTCTTTTATACAAGTTTCAATATAATTGGAAGTGTATTTTAAAATTTAATTTAAAGTTCCATTAAATACAAACTGAAAAAATAGGTATTATGGGTGTTCATATATTGTACTTACTTTGGCTATGAATTTAATTGATGCGCAAAAGTTCGTTAACCTTTGTATGCGATAATTTTGCATATTGTTATACAATGTAATATGCATGGAACAAGATGATTACATGATGCATACATAATTTATAAATATGCCCTTATAAATTGGAATACGCTTTGTAACTACGTATTTCTGCTTGTTTTATTGTCATTTGGCGTAAAACCATTTATCTGTGACGTCCGTATTACTATACACTGCCAGTCTTATTCCTCGTTTACTTAAGTGGCGGACATGAATAATAATTTCCTTTTTAATAAAGTAAATGTCAAAATACAAACAATTTTTACTAATTGTACTAAATATAAAATTGTTTCGTTTTGATTAGTTTCACTAATATTATAGCAAACTCGTTTATGTTTAGGAAATATCTGCATTAATAATAGCAATCACTCACAAAGGAGATCGTGATTTTTTCCACCTCATTAAATTAATAAACATGTCAGGTTCGCTTACATTTTGCTTCATTTTAATATAAGCGAATACAGTAATTTTCTCTAATTAAAAACATATTTAAAAAGTGTACAATATTCTTTTATTATAACTCCTATAACCAAGCAGCGAATCGCATTCCTGAATCCAATTAGCGATGCAATTTAATGAGGAATTACTTTTAAAAAATAAGGAAAAACATTTCGACTGCTGTTATCGATCCTCATCATTTTATCGGGAATGTGCATATTAAATAGGATTAATTGAAATTTTGTTGGCACAATTGAAAGGGTTTCAAAAATATTAACAGATTGACAGTGCTAAAATTATTTTGTATCGCGTAAAATAATAGAGAACAAAATGTCTTCACTAGTTTAGTGATACTCAAGCAAAAAATTTTTACTGGATTGCAGTTTATCATACACAATTTAAAACATTTATTGCTTTACACAATTTTTGTTTTCATTTTTCTTGATAAACAAGCACTACGTTGTTTTAATGATTGGATTGTTCTTTATTAATTTGTAAAGGAAACGGATTCAATGTGAATACTGAACGAACGGAGACCTGTTATATAAAATGGAGATTTGGAATAATTTAGGCAACATATGCAGAGCCCCTTAGCACCGGCGGTTGTTCGTTAACTTTGCTTAGCTTTTATCGTACTTTACTCAGTGTGGTACTTAAAAATCAAATATCTATAAAAACTAAAAACGAAGAAAATTTCGAGGATTCCGCTAATTTTTAGGTAGTTGTATATTTATTTCATTTCTCTATCTTCTTGTTTGGTAGCAATAATTGATTTTTAGCTGGCAATATAAATGTCACTTTTTTTTATTACAAACGGCGCTCAAACTTAGTGTGATAAAAAAGACAGTTTTTTTTTTGAAAACTTGCAATCTTTATTATGAAACAAATTTATTTTTCTAACATCATGAACCAAAAAGAAATATCTAAGCGGAACATCAGATTTTAAAACCGTCCACAACTTTATAATTATTATTAAACAGTAAGTCTATTAATCAAAAACAAAAGTCCAAAATAACGAAATAAGTTTGGCCAGAACACATTATTGGGTGTACAGGTTCATAAATCGGCGCATTTGTTTTCGAAGATTCTACAAAATTCTTTACCTCAAGACTATTATTTTATGCCCGCTGCTTATTAAAATTAAACAGACCTTCGCCCTGTGTCGACAATTAAATTAGAGTTAATATACTGTTAAATGTAATTATGTATTTACTTATGTTAGTAAGACGTCGGTAGCTGTATTTATCCGAACGTACCGCTTGTAAATAATACATTTATTCGACGACATGCATTAAAAGTTTTATTAATCTAGTTAGGCTTTTTATAGTTTAATATTTGTTGACCTTAAGGCGGTAAGTACAATTTAGTGTCATTCGTCAGTTAATTGTGATATTTATCCAGTTTTATTTAGTACCTTGTGGTGACCAGATAGATCTACAAACGTTTTTATTTGGTACATTCGAAGTAGATTTATTATGGAAAGTGTATAAATTACGCTAATTAACAATTTCCGAAATAACATTATCTTATAAATGCGAATGTGTGCGATCAATTTAGTGATGTAAAATTAAGGTAAAAGGCATTGTACCTTATTATATCTAAATCAGTTTCTCTTCAATTTATTCTTTAAATCATAGCATGTTGTAATTAAATATAACTTATTCGCAAATGCCTAAATTTTTCCCTTTATTATTTGTTAATTTTATAGCTGAACTACAAAAAGTTATCCAGAGAATTCGACTTGCGTGAGCATGGTCTCCGCTAAAAATACATGTATTTGGTTTAAAAACACCACGCTCTTTGTTTATCTAATATGTATAATAATAAATAGAAAATTCGTATTTCGGTATTGTTTCACTTCATACCAGTGCAGTGTGATACATTTAAAGGCGTGATTTAAGTATTAAAGTCAAGAATTGTCACATTGAGTTATTTTATAACATTCGCATTTATAAAATTCTTACTATTATATATAAATGAAAAAATACAGTGGATAATTGTATAAGAAAACCCCCGCCTCGTTTAAAAGTTACGTACATGTACGGTGATCTAAAATTTTATTGTTTATCTCAATTTCATATTTCGTGTAACATCTGGGATTTTGGCAGTTCTTTTATTAACGTTTGAATATAATTTTTGTAGACTCAATTTTATAGCGACCATAAATGTAAAAGATGCACGCAAATGTCTTCTACGTAATGAGCTATAAATTAATTTTTACGTTTATTACTGTAGATGTAAAAAATTATGTAATATCTTGACACAAACAAAAAGTACTTGACGAATCGCTAGAGTAGTTAGAAGTAAAAGTTGTTTGTCTAATACTGTGACAAAATTATTTAATTATCGTCATTGCACTTACGATAATTAAAACTATTTACATTATACTCAATAGTTTTAAACATTTTAAAAATGCTGACTTATTAGTATTTGTTTTTATCACATTAGTAACAGTATTGAAACACCACTCCCATTTACTAATTGATTTAACTGTCGGTCTAATAGGCCGGTTACACTTACGGTTATGCACGTGGTTTTGCCGACTTGGTTTTGCATGTGGTTATGATCGTGTGTGTGAACGCTAAAACTAAGCGATTATATTGACCTTGGTTTTGCACAAGTGAATCTAACTGCTAGATTCACACACGATCATAACCATATGCAAAACCGTAAGTGTAAACGGCCTATAACGTTTAACATTCTGTGAACTAATTTCATAAAAAAGAGAACATTCAAGTTGAAATAATAACGCATTGTTACGAAAAACAACTGATTAAAATCGTTTTGAACATTTCTTAAGCTATCGCAGAATACTTTTGTTACATTTACTAAACATAACACGATGCCTTGCAGATTGTATAAAAACTGTTAGATAATAATTATGTAGGTACTTGCTTCAACAAAGGGTACATACATTTCGAGCTTAAACTCCCATGGGGGATAACAAAAATTACTATTTTCCCCTAACACTTTTCACATTAATTATCAATTCTTATGCGTACATAAGAACATTATGTATTACATATATATACGTAAGTTCTGGCCAACCAGAAGTTATCGCTACCCCCCTCCTTCCACCCTCCTTCCCCCCAATACGTCCTTTATTCAGTTCGTTTTTAAATGCTTCTTTAAAATATAAAAACCCTTGCTTAATTAACAAAATATTGTAATGTATGCACAAGAATTTTATTTAATTTTGCATAATTCTTGCATAATTTCAGCTACAATCAAACCAATCAAAATGTTTTGAAGAAAACAAGCATTTGTTTTTATGTGTTCTTGAGTAACTATTTGGAACTCAATGCGCTAATTTTTTTGTTTACTTCATTAGTTAAAGCATTTTCTTTTTGTCGATTCATTATGATAATTAATATCTCAGCAAAATATTCAAAACATGCTTACATAAAAAAGTTTTTTTTTTTTGTAACAGCCACATGATCGTTAAAGCACTTGATGGAACATACTTAACCGCTTTTCGCCATCCGTGTTGCTTAGATGGTTTTTAAACTATCAGGGCTATTTTTGTTGTTCAATCTGTTGGTGCAAATTCCACACCTACGAGTAACAATTACATTCAAAAGCTGATAGAAGAAATATAAATGCTTAGGGCTAAGGGCTAATAAATTTTAAAGTAAAATGGTTAGATCATGTGTCAGTCTTAAGTATAAAGCTATATACGTTTAGTTTATATGACGACGCTCAAGTATGGTTGTTGTTGCCATAACAACACTATTGTTACTATGGAAAATATTTTTTTATTTAAATCGAGCTTTCTGCAACCAGGCATTAATTTAATGAAATATGACAATAGTGTAGTATTGCTACTAAAAGAAATATTAAAAAAAAATAAGTATCTCAGTTTTACAATAAATTTATTATGTTTTTAGAAATAGTAATATAAAGTTTCTTCAGTCAAAAAACTATTATACTACGAAATATGATATAGTGCCACTTAAATAGCCTTGTTTTTATACAATTGGGAAAGTTGGATTTATTAAAGCAGCCCCAGATACAGTATTTTCTCTTACTTTTCAACTTCATTTTTAAGTTACATTTAAAATATTGGGAGAACTGAAAGTTATGAAAATTGACACATTTATTATTGTATGAAAAAGTTGTATCATTTTGACATCTCTAACTAAAAACTTGAGAATTCATTAATGTAATTTTGTTTTACACAATGTAACTTTTTTTTTGTTATATAGACTCCGTTCGTACGCCAAAATACGCCACATCCAAAGGAGCTCAAAGCTAAGGCCCACAAACTGTTTTCCAAAGGACAAAACTCATTGGAGGATAGTAGTGAGTTACAATCCGAACCGGCAGTTGAGGCCATTAACCAGCTCATGATGTCCGAACCCGAAACGAATATTGACCACAATGAAGCAATCGTGGGGAACGGGGCAGAAGAAAGTAGCGAGCCTAGCGTTGAAGATGACACTGACGATGTAAGTCCCACCCTTTTTTACAGTTTAGATTAATATCTTATCCCGCTTCTCACGATAATTTCATTAAGTCTTGAGTTACCGAGTTATAAATGGCGTGGTAACTTTCGACTCAATTACAATCTGCATTTGTCCATTATACGCAAATTTGATTAACAAAGTAGGGAATATGCATGTCTGGGTACAGGAGCAGGTGAGGAAACGTGTAGGTTTCACGGGGGGTATTCAGGGTCCCGACGAGCCAGACGCAGCACGGCCCAGCCGCTTGCACCGCCGCGATACACCCCATCACCTTAAGAATAAACGCATCAACGCTGCCGTAGACAAAGATAAGGTGGCCTCCATCATTGCACAGGTCTATTTAACCGTTTTATAGATGCCTGCCTATTTTCCACATTTTTAATTGCTGCTACGTGTGAAGTCACGTTGTGTGGCATGCTTGCGTAATCCCTTTATTTGCGTTTCACCCACATCCCACATGGCACTTTTGTAAATTTTTTTGTTGTTGCTACATGTATGTTTGATGTATGCTATGAAATTTAAAACTTCTCATTAATTGCAAAAGACTGCAAAAAAAAACAAAAAAATTCTAATTGATTAGGAATAACTACTATTCCATAAAAAAAAAACTAACACTTAAATATATTCATACCGTTAGGTTAATCAATACAAAGTGTGGTTGTATTTATAACTCTAAATATATGTACCTATAAATAAGTATCTATTGATTAGCTAAAAATATTTACATTGCAGAAATATTTTCGTAAGATATTTCCTTGGAATATTTATTGGCGAGTAAATTTTTGCTTGCTTTAAAAGCGCATAAAAATGAATCATAATTTTAAGTCAGTGCTAATAAACAGCAGTAGTTACTGTTATTAGAATGTTGTCGTTAAATGTTTTGTGTTTATACAACCACTATAAATCTAATTGCCAATATCGTGTTACTTTGTGTTACACAATTTTTAAAATTTCGTGTAGTGGGAATTTTATATACAGGGTGATTGATAGAGAGGGGGACTTAAAAATATATGAAGAATGAAAAAGGGTATGGATCTGAAATTTTGGTTATGACCATAATGACATCTGATCTGTTTATTGAAAATATTTTCAATATGGCGACACTTCCGGAAATACCGGAAGTTGACGTGTACTTTCTTATTTCAAATACAATGGTCTATTTTTTATTGCATTTTTGGATTCAAAACGTTATTTTAAAGGGACTTTTATTAGCATTCCCTATACCCAAGTGTAGTCATTTTTTACATTTTTGGACTTTTTTGAAAATTTTTTGATTTTCATCATGATGCTTAATATTATCTAACGCCGCCATTTTTGAAGAAAAAACGCTTAAATTTAGACCATGCCTAGAAGAAACCTTGGAGTACATCCTGGAATTTTTGCAATCGATAAATTACTTACAGGGTGTCCAAAATTTAATTTTCTTTTAATACAACTTCAGACCACTAAAACTCGTTTTTTCCAAATACAATGCCCAAACTTTTTTTTCATTTTCTAAAGTAAAATTACATTTTGCTTCAATCTGTATTAGCGTTTCCTATACCTATCTGCAATAATTTTCGAGTTATTAAGAATTTATCATAAAGTTAAGAAAAATTGAAACATTTTTAACTAGTAGGCCTTGGAAAGGACAACAAATGCCAATATTTATAACCGTAAACCACTTCTATGGCGTTTGTCTGAAGTATCCATGAAAATGGAAAATCAAGGGTATTTAAACACGGATATTTTGAACTTATTTTATATTCATGAAGAATGTCACTGGATTATTGAAAGAACTTGCCGTGTGTTCAGTGAGAGGTATCCTCATTTGACTGTATTGACCAGACAGAAATTTCAATGAATAGAATCCATTTTTTTGCAATTTAGAAGGGTGAAATCTTTTTAGAGTCTAAAATAATGTTTTTAATCCAAAAATGCAATAAAAAAAAGACCATTGTATTCGAAATAAGAAAGTAGACGTCAACTTCCGGTATTTCCGGAAGTGTCGCCATATTGAAAATATTTTCAATAAACAGATCAGATGTCATTATGGTCATAACCTAAATTTCAGATCCATACCCTTTTTCATTCTTCATATATTTTTAAGTCCCGCTCTCAATCAATCACCCTGTATAACCAATAAAATTTTACGCTAATATCAAGTATTGGAACTAAGCAAAACAGTTATTGTGCGTATTAAATCTAGATTGTAATTACCGACGAGCTTTTGTGGTCGCTTTTATTTATACATCAGAGAAAAGAAAACTCATCTGTGGGTGTAAACTATACATTCAAAAAAAAATTATTCGTATATCCTATTTCCATTCAACATAATCCAGAATTTAATGAAGACAGCGTTTTCTTTTTGCTTAGTTTAGCAAAATTATTTTTTATAATTTGTAAGTCAACTTACTAATATAATATTCTACGTATACTTGTAGGGTTATTTTGTTGTTTCTTTTGGAACCTGTGTATTATACGTTGAAATAAATCTGATCTGAAATATATGACTCAGCTACGTGTCTAATGTAGTTATACGATGCGTTTTTTTGCATTTGACAATTTTAATGTATGAACAGTGTTTTGTTTGCTACTCAGTTTCTGAGGTTTTAAGTAGGTTGCGGTTTGTTTTACTTATTTATGTGATCCATTTTTGACATTTTTTCGCAATACGTACAGGAAGCAAATGCATTTAGAAAATGTGGTGATCTTGTTCCTTGGCAAAATTTAAAAATGAAATAAAATATTTAATAAAAATGTTGTCGAACATTTTTTTTAATGAAAACTGGTAAACTACAAGAAATTTAGTAAATAGTAGAGTAATATGAAGCAATGTCAAATAAATTTCTTTCCATGTCATATCGCGTGGGAGTTTAAATTACATCGGGTCATTTAAAAGTGAATCATAGTTTCGCCGCTTGCACGATATATGCATCTTTTAAGTTAATATAAAGTATTGTAAAAATAATTTGTAGTTACGACTGCAAACAAAAAACAGGCGCATCTGCAATACTAGTCGTTGTTTCTTCTCAGTCGCAAGTACCAACGTTTTATTTTCAGGTGCACACTAGTTTACGAGTCGTGCAATATGAACACAAAATTTCGTAACAATGTTATATTATTGCTTATCGATATTATAAACATTAAACTGATGCTGAAATGTTTATGTTTATCTCCTTATTTACTTTTACGTATTGTTATTTTTATATAATTACAACTTACAAGACATCTTATGAAATTATATGGGGTACGAAAATTGGATATTATATGTTGCTAACAATAAAATAATTATTCAATAACAGAAAGTTTATCTTGAAAGTTTTAAAAATAGACAATAAATTAATTGTAAACGGCATTCACTTTTTAAAGAACAATTATGTTGGGAGCCGATTTAGAATTCACTAAATAGATCTCAGGACGGGTAAAAGTGGGTCTAGGAAGATTCACCGAAAACCAATTCACCGAAAGCAATTCACCGAAAGCAATTCACCGAATATCAATTCACCGAATAAGCAATTCACCGAATAAGCAATTCACCGAATCATCGAAAAATAAATGGATATAAATTACATGAAATATGTAAATTAAAGATCAGAAAGTAATATATTGTGACTTGTGACTGACCATCCTATTTTGTACATTGGTTGCACTTTTTGGGGTTAAGTACTTATTACTCATATGTTTATTGTTTTTAATTATGGCTTTATAAGGTGGTTGGACCCTCAAACGTTGTGTTACGTATTTATATCAATATTTTTTTAATACATATATTACTTTCTCATTGTTTTATTTGTTTCTTACTGTGTAATAATTGTTCTAGACCTGTGGATATAAATACGTAAAACAACGTTTGAGGGTCCAACCACCTTATAAAACCATAATTAAAAACAATAAAAATATGAGTAATAAGTAACCCCAAAAAGTGCAACCAATGTACAAAATAGGTCAGTCACAATATACCTATTACTTTCTGATCTTTGATTAACATATTTCATGTAATTTATATCCATTTATTTTTCGATGATTCGGTGAATTGCTTATTCGGTGAATTGCTTATTCGGTGAATTGATATTCGGTAAATTGCTTTCGGTGAATTGCTTTCGGTGAATTGGTTTTCGGTGAATCTTCCGGATACCGGTAAAAGTATATTCCTACCGCTTTTACTTTTCGTCATACATAGTATAAACAAAGCATTGTGGTCACAAAAATTTTCGAATTCGGGATTTCGACGGACTACACGTTTTGATTATTTTTGCGATGACATTAGTGTGCGTATGCGCCAGAGGCTACATAAAAATTGTACATTATTGAAATTATTTATCGAAATATAAGAAGTATTACAAATTGCGTATGTTTAGTTGATATCTCTAATAATGATAACTAATAAACAAGGACGATACACTTTTTACGTTGATCCAAAATTACAGAAAAAAACAGTAATAGATAAAAAGTTTTTGTTTACGTAGAAATGTAGTATATAATATTGGGGTCTACAATAAATCCTTGGAATTTTACAAATTTTATATATTACAGAATTATTAAAATACACAACATTTTGTTTAGTTTTCCTTAAAACGGCTCCTACAATTTTTTTAATTTTATAGAATTTGTTTTTAAAAAAGACCGTTTTTATTAATAAAATTTCATTTTTACGGTATTTTGTTCCGCAATACATGGGTAGGGTACACAAGAATAGACAAATTTTAGTGGTATAAACTTTGTGATAGAGACCGAAGTCCTTTACATATAGTACGGGTATACATAATTTTTTCCATAATTTAATGTTAATTAAGATATTTATTATAAATTCTGATAAGTTATGATGATATTACAAATATTTTAACACATAATAAACAAACATTTTTTTTAAATATCCCGGGATTTCCCGGGACAATAAATATTTCCCGGGAAATATAAAATAGGTTAAAATGCACCGGGATCCCGGGAGAGAAACCCTACGCTATACCTTGAACTTTTTATACATACAAACACACACACACTCACACATAAAAGTATTGCGAAAGTCATTATGGTGGCCACACAATTTATTTTTAGAAAAGTGGTGCAAAAATAAATATTGATTTATTCTTGCATAAAACTGTTTTTCAGTTAAATTAAATTTCTGAAATAAAATCAGACTTAAGTTAATTAACATGAAAATCCTATTTTTTTTATTAACTCTAGAAAAGTTCAATACATGCAGCTTTTTTTAAAATTCATAACAGATTTACGCTAAACAAAGGTTTAAAGTTTTTTTTATATTTTAAATGACTTAAGTACATATATTATCATTTTTTTGCTTAAATTCTGTTTTGTTAATATATACCTATGTATATAATTTTGCTTGTTATACCCACAGGTGGATAGATACATGCTTACGCTTAGTCATTAAAAATTATTCGTAAGTAACTTACTTCTCCCCCGTATAAACAAGACACTTCCAACGGTATTCTGTGTTACGTTTAATATTTTCACTTATAAGTACAGCAGTAGATTTGGGAAACTTTTATGTCTTGAATAAATCTTTTTCTTAATGAATACTTTAAATATTTTCGCTGCGTGTATGGCTTATGTTTGAGTTAGTAATTAACGCTGAACACTGCACACTATATCAAGTAAATTGTAGAGTAGCAAGGTACACATTAAAATGTTTCGTTTAAAATGAGTGATACAAGTCAACACAGCCTAAACAGGGACGAACTGGCCCGGTGAGAATAAAAATGGCTTACTTATTTGTGTGGAACGGTCAAAACAGTGCTCTTTAATTTCATTCCTCAAGCTATTTACATTGTTAGGGTACTCCGTACAAAAATTAAAACGGCAGTACAAGTTAGTTGTTTCGTTTTTTACTCTGTTCCTACCTGCAGAGACTTAAGTAAACCATGAAGGCATGGGCGTCCGCAAGGGGGGGGCAAATGGAGCACTTGCCCCCCCCTGGAATCGAGTAAAAATGAAATATGTGAAAGTACTTGTAAAACCAAATCGTAAAAATTATAAAATTATATATATTATTATTTGTCTCTATGCTTTGCCCCCCTGGAAAATTTTCTGCGGACGCCATGCATGGAGAAATATTGTACCACGAAACACCTTGCGTGTTATGTGCTATTTAAAAACCAAAAACAAGAGGTCAAAGTACTCATTTTTTGTTTGGACACCCTATAAAATTCAGATCTATTTACATCAGGGGTCGGCAACGCGGCGCCCTCGGTGAGATTTTTATGCGCTACACACATACGGTGTTAGGAAATCAGTTCTTAGGTACACTCATAGGCGTTGCTAACCGACCGAAATGTGCGAATTTGAACCTTATGTATTGTGTATGTATCCATAAGGCAACTACCGGAAATAAAACCTTTAATATTTCAAATTTTTTTTTTTCGGGCGCCCCCCCCATTAAGTTTTGAATTTATATTGCGCCTTTTTTGACAAAAAGGTTGCCGACCCCTGATTTACATCAAGGTTCTTACCTCACCCCCTAAGCGGGTTGTCCCATCCACGCGTTTTTTATTCAATGTAGCTTGATGTAGCTTTTGGAATGTGTACATCCATCGCGCGTGGTAGTGTGCCACTAGGTTTGTTCAATACCGATTAACATGTTGGCGCCTAAAATATATTATGTTATACATACGTCGATTCCTCGTGCTGATAGACCTGCTGATGTTTAGTTTCTTGCAGTATGAAACTTTAAAAAACAAACTGGTTGCAACAATCAATATTATCAACATAAGTTATTAATTTTTCTGCCACTGCGCAAATACCTGTTAAGCATGTAAAACAAAAACTACATCACGTGTTGGCGTTTTGTGAACATTGGCATACGACCGATAACAGTGCGAGTGCAACTGAATCCAGTTTGTCTGTAACATTAGTATTCGCATATCAACCATTTACTATTTTGCGAAAAAGACGCATACTCCAAAATATACAAACAGGCAAAATTTTTTACTAGTCAGTCCGACCCTTTAATGAATATCTTATTCTCATCGCGAACGATGTAGTTAGTTCCTTAAACTTTAGTTGCTCTAATTCAGTTTCACATACCTGGTAACATCAAGTTCATTAAAATAACTCCTCGTTTTCGTATGCGAGTTACTAAATAAACATACGTTACATGTTGCGCCAACACTTTCACTTTTTGTTAAGGTCTCGTACAACCTATTTGATTTGATGATTTCTAAACTAACAGATTGATTATTTAATCTGTGTCGTAATTGACAACTTTATTTGTCTGTAATGTTTATTTTTTACCGCCACCGCTTCCGTCCTGCACCGGTCTATATGCTAAAACTTCACAGGTTAGAGAATGACCTTTACGGTTAAGTATGCGGTCATCTCCCAGTATAACTATATCTGCGTTCACGAACAATACTTATAAAATACCAGTGAGAAAGAAGTGATAGCTTAGCTTACCTTTAAGTTAGTTGCCAAGCTTAGTCGCACACTTGTTTAGCAATGAAAATGTAATCAAGAAGTTGCATTTATATGTTAGTCCGTAAGTTCGAAAATTGCATGTGCCGTTGTGACTAGCTGCATTGTTGGCGGCTGTTTTGCTGTTATCAACAGGTATTTATTAAAATGTTTTGTTTTTCGTGTCATACAAATGAACCGTAGTTTAAAACACACATTTCATTTCATTTGTTCAATTTTATTATTCGTACGGTGGAAATTTAGAGTTAAATTAAATATTTAAAATTGCGTTGTTTTTCTCATTAATTATTGCATTTATAATGAATTATATCTAAAAACCTCATGTATGTAATTGTTATTATTTGTTGACTTATTGTTAGTCTTTAATTTTTTTGCAATCAAAACATGATTATTATAATGAAAACTATTTTGTTTGTAAATAAGTTTTGTGATCAAGCTTTTTAGCGCACGTTTGTGTACAATTAATTGCTTAATCGAAACTTTAATGAGTTGTCGCGTTCTGATTTTGTTTTGTTGTAACTGTAAACATTAATTTATTTTTCTGTAGGCTTTAAAACGTAAGGACGATGATAGCGACAGAATGAGCGTATCGACGCCATCAGAATCCGTCGGCGAGCGTAGTACCAGCAGTCAAGGTAAGTTCGTTTATGTTACGATTTGCCAACCTAGTTTGTTACTCACTTGTTGATTCAACAATGGTGCGACCGCATCGTGCGGTTTCGGTATCCGTAGCACATTGCATACACCAATGTATTTAATGTACCTTGTAATCTCAAACGGTTAGATGTTAGAGTAAATTCTGATAATCATTATCGCGCTGTTATCAATGTGTCATATATAATGCATTACGTGTACAGTTTTCAAAGTTAATCAAAATGAGCACTCTGCCCAGGGTACTTTTGAAAACAAAGAATAGCAAAGTTGATATAAAAGCAAGAACTTTGCCTCGATCGAAAGTTACTGCTGTTAGCATTAGTAATCGTAGACCTGTTACTAATAAACCTAGAGTAAAATTCCTGAATTATTCAGGTTAGATAAATAATTTTATTATTTTTCATTGTTTTTTAATACAACTATTTTTGTATACAGCTGGTGAATCCAATGTGGCTGTTGAATTGCGTGAAGAAAAATATGAAATTCATATCGAACGATCTCGAGCTGGCTTGGGGCTGTCCATTGCTGGAGGACAAGGTTCTACTCCATTCAAAGGAGACGACGAAGGTATTTTTATATCCCGTGTAACAGAAAATGGTCCGGCTGAACATGCAGGACTCCGTGTGGGCGATAAAGTGCTTAAAGTAAATGGTGTGGCTGTAATAAACGTTAGTCATTATGATGCGGTGGAGGTTTTAAAAGCGTCGGGTCCAGTACTTATATTGGAAGTGTCCCGTGAAGTGACTCGTTTAGTGCAGGAACCTAGTACGGAAGTTAATAATGTCTACTCAAAATCTGAACCGCGCATTCCGTCACCTATACAGACACCCGTTATATCTAGCAATAATGACATGGTGCTTCACAAAATGCTCATTCATACAACACTTATTCGTGATTCACGTGGATTAGGTTTTAGTATTGCTGGGGGTAAAGGCTCACCGCCGTTTAAAGCTGACAATGATGCAATTTACATTTCGCGTTTTACTGAAGGCGGTGTGGCTCAAAGAGATGGTAAACTTGCAGTAGGTGATCGTGTAGTTTCAATCAATGGTGTAGATTTAACAGGGGCCACACATGATCATGCAGTGGCTATGTTAACGGGACTAGAAAGATTTGTTCGTTTAGTTGTGGAACGGGAAGTTAGTTTGCCTCGAGATAGTCCATCTCCATCTCCAGGTCCTCAACAATCACCTCGCCAATTTGGTCTGCCAAAATCTTATGGTGGATTATATTCCTCTAGTAGTTATATGGCAAATCGGCCTAGTTACACGGGATACAGAAGATCAGTTGAAGCCGATAAAAAGGTAATTTTTGTTAACACAACTAATTTAAGATTAACAAGTAATTAAAATATTAAATGTTATTTAAATGGATTAAAATACTTTACTTTGAACATTTTTATTAACAACTTTGATTCAAATATTTTGGTCCACTAATTCTATGATGCATTGTTTAAGAGAAGAATAAAAAATTAAATAAAATTTGCATAAATATAAATTTACTTAAAAATATAAATGAAAGTTACAAACAGTCTTCCAATAATTTGTTTCTGTTTTTAGTCATTTTAATACAGTTTTTGTTTTATTTGTCATATTTTTTCATGTTTTGAAATTGTCATATTAAATAGGGGTTGGACTATGTGAAATTCATATAGGTGTCTACTACAACATCAAATACATAGATGTTTGTCTCAGTTGTTTAATAATATAGCAACAAATAAAATTGTTTTGTTTGTTTGAAGTATGTTGCATAAAGTGTCCTCAAACCAGGAAATGTAATTCTTCATATATAATACCCTTGACTATAATATCCTTATAGACGGCCAACCGTTATGTTAAATTTGGACGCTCATAAATGGAGACAAGAGCGCGTTACTTTTGGAGACGACCGTTATTCTAGCGTGTTGCCGTAGTAGCGCTATTGTATTGCAAATTGATTGGTTTCTATGCTATTCAAGCATTTCGTTTAAAAATTGAATTATAGAAAGATCCTATATAATCCCATTGCCGCTATGAGAAATTTGGAGGGTTCGTGAAGCTTGGGCATACCCTGTTATATAGAGGTACCCTAGGGTACCTTAGTCGCCTCCAACAACACCGGCATCTATTTTCAAATTACATTGTTATTTTTACTTGTTACATTTACTTTAATTGATTTGAAAATTGAATAAGTCATTTGTTTTAACCCCTAAATTTAGACAACGTGCCGTATTTGAGTAGCCCCATAAGCGTTGGCTGTCTATAAGGATATTATAGTCAAGGATAATACTGTGATGAATCATAACTTAAAACGAAAAATAACGTAACCATATTTGACAAATTTGATTTACATTTTACACCAACTTGAACTAAATATAGCCTCTGAATGTATCAGATTTCGGCAATCACTACTTAAATTTAAAAAAAAAAAGGTTGTATGTGACAAATTAACTAACAGTTTTGGTTCTTTTCCTTCTGAAATGTTTAAAAATGTTTGAAAAACTGTAGAAGTCGGAGTTAATTAATTTTTTAAAATTTTATTGTGCTAAAAAATTACTGTCATGGAACTAAGTGATAAACCGACTTTTTGTCATTTTTCCTACTTATTTCTAATTACTTTGTAAACATTAGTTATGGTATTACAGCGATAATTTAGTCTAAAAATGTTGACAATAATGAAAGTAGTGCACATTATAAATTGTAATATTTTTGAAATTATTTTTACCAATAGAAATTATATTTAGGTACATTTAATACGTATATTTTGCAATACCTATGTTTAAAGAAATAATACTTTAACATTGTTACCTTCCTATCTGATATCATATGGTATTAGTAACTGACACCTGTATTTTTGTACCATGATCAATTATTAAATTATTATGGTTTTAGTAATTTATGCAAAATGATTTTTATAATAATATTTATTTCAGGTTGAGTCAAACTTAAATGAGCAAAAAACAAACGGATTTGATCAACCACCCAAATCAGAAGTTCCCCAGCCAGCCCCAAGAAGGTTTAATTCACAAAGTTCTGATTCATCCTTAAAAGCGCACATAAATGAACCCAACCAAATGCAGTCAGAGCCCACAACCAACAGCCAGACCACTCCTAACTCTGTTAATTCAACTGCACATGTGCCATCATCTGGGCAAAATCATAAGAAAGCCACACCAGTATCATCTTTAGAAGGCGACGATAATCAGGTACTACCGAGGCCCATCACAAATGAGGAATTTCAAGCAATGATTCCATCTCATTTCCTAAATAAACCTAATCCTGCTCCCGAACCTGCCCATGCCGTAACAGTGACAATTCGAAAACCCGATCCTATTGAACTGCCACCCCCACCCAATGGACCAGGCCAAGTCACCGAAACCATCACCAAGAGTACTTTCACGGAGACGACGGTTACTCGCATCACTGATAATAAACTGGTTGTGCCAGTGATCATCGAGGTATGCCAGCTGCTGCGCATTGCCTGCATGTTTTATTTTTTTGTTGATTGCTATACTATTTGCATGCTGCAATCATTTAATTTTTATTTTGCGTTGGTTTAGGTCTTTTTGCAGTAATATTCACTCCACACACATTATGCAAATGCTAGTCAACAATAGTGGATTTTCTCCAAACTTGCGTAGTAGTGAAGCTTATATAGTGAATGAAGCCATGAGTTAATAATCTGTAAATAATTAGTGCTTTTGCTATGAAACCACTTAAATTGTAGCAAATTAATTTTTTTTTGTATTTTTTTAATTTTCTATTTCAAATTTTAATTTAAATAATACAAATTCGTATGAGTGAGTCTTATCAAGTGACTATTACTGACTGAACTATATTACTGCAATTTTTATGCGGCTGAAATTAGGCACTTCCTCATACTAGTAGAAATCCCTCTTACTTAAGCCAAACTTTTTTGTAGAATCATGGATATTAATTTTTATTTAATAAAACAGTTAATGTGTTATACACAAGAAAACAAAGAAACCTTAAAGCAAGGGTTGTCAACCTTTTAATACCTACCGCCCACTTTTATATTTTTGTTGATGGTAAAATTTCCCTAGCGCCCACCGATGCTGCAGTAACTCAATTTAGCAAAAGTGTGAAGTAAGTTTTAGAGGGGTAAAAACGGGTAAGAAATTAACAATGGTTTACAACCATCATAAAGACCACGAGGTCTTTTTCGGCAAGGAAGCTTAAAGTTTGTGAAAATGCATAAAAATCACCACCGCCCACCATGAAAGCTGTAATCGCCCACTAGTGGGCTGTAGGGATCAGGTTGACGACCACTGCCTTGAAGGTTTTAAAAAATAATATACTCTTGAAGTGGTAGAAACTATAACAAGATTTTGAGATGATCAACTGGAGACATATTTTTTATCTGGGAAAATAGTCACTATAGTTAAGTTTATTAAATACGTTCGTATGTATACTAATTGTATGGGAGAGAGGGGCAACTATCTATCAAGAGTCCAGTCAAAACTTATAAAATTTTCTGGAATAAGATTCCAAGTGTTCAGAATTTCATTTTTCGTATTAGTATTTACTATTTCAGTTAATGGATTTCGCTCAATAGTTTAAAAATGCACTCTTTAGTCAACAAACTTTTGTTTTTATATAAAATTGGACTAAAAACCCACCAGCTACATATTAAGTTATCTAAACTGATCTGTTCAAAATCGTTCAAATTAAGTTATTTATTATTCAAGTCTGGTTATATTAAAAAGTTGTAAAAATTGAAAAGTGTTTTGTAAGAATAACTATATTGGTTTTTCTATTAGTTTGGAGATAATTTTTTGCGAATTGATAAAACATCTTAAGTTGTTAAACATTATATTACATATAAATAATTTTTTGGCTTCAGACGGTTACTAAATTTATCTTATATTTCTATTTAAAAGATAATTTGACATTTAACACGTTGACGGACACTCATAATATGTGAAGTTCAGAAATTGACACTCACGCACTAGCACAACCCCGTTTGGACGGCTATAGCAGTCATGTCACATTTTGAACTTCGTTGTGATGGCTATAGACGCAAGTGTCCGTCAACTTGTTAAGTACGTTTTCTAAAAAAAAAAAAAAAATATACATTTTATAAATTTGAAATAAAATTGCTTTTTTCTACAAATCGTCTGCATGGCAAAAAAAATTCTCTCGTGTGCAGATGCCATAGGCTTGCCAAATATCTTGCATAGATCGTCGGTTGTTCATGGTTCAAAAGTTTTCGATATTGTTAAAGTTATTTTGTAGGATTCATAATGTAGATAAGAAAATATTTGAGTATAGTTATAACTTGAGCCTAGTTGTGCTATATAAGTTATTTAACAAAGCAAAAGGAAACACAAATTTTCAAAATTTATTTATAAAAGTAAATAAGATATATCTTGAAAAATAATATATTCCAAAATATGAATATAAATAACAATGTTAAAAGTTGACGGGCTTTTCATGCAATATTCCATCACTATAAGAGACTAATTTTTTAGGTTTTTTGCCGTACGGCTTTTTATAATTTATTATGCCCATCGGTAATCATCATATACAAACTTAACCCCTTACCGCATATTGTATCAGATATGATACGTACTAGGGTTTCTCATATTTGACCATTTTGCTTGTCCCGGGATTCCGGGAAGAAATCGGCCTTTGTCCCGGGATTTCCCGGGATCCCGGGATGTAATAAATTATGTCAATATTTTTAAATAAATCTCCCACAAAATTAAGGGAGCGGTTTATTACTTAAAAACAACTCCAAGTCATATATGTAATACACTTTGCTCCATGATTATTATAAATAATTAAATAATATTGGTGAGAGAAACATACATTTGGGAAATATAACCTTTCTATTGCAATCTCATATTTATGAACACAATAATATCATTTTTACAATGAATTGTGGTAGTAATGTGATTTAAGAAAACAAAGGTGATCTCTGCTTCAGTCAATTAGTCTTTTTCTTAATTTATTAACAAAAAGTCCTGCTGCATAAGTCTTTATTGATGTAGGTGAAATTGTCTTAGGCTGCGGTTACAGTACAGCCGTATTCGCGCGATGGGCTTCGCGCGTATGCGACCGTATACGCGCGAATCAAAGAAACCAATGCAAGCATATGAGAGTGGTTTCGAGCGAATTCTCGCTTGTAGTGTAACCGCTCTTATATGCTTGCATTGGTTTGTTTCAGTCGCGCGAATACGGACGCGTACGCGCGAAGCTCATTCGCGCGAATACGCTTGTACTGTAAACGCAGACTTAAGAGCATCTAGCAGCAAAGAAACATCGTTATTATCAATAAAATTTCATTTATAAGCTATTTTGCTTTGAATTATCAGGGTACACAAAAATAAAACTGTAAAAGTATTTTGAGATATTAACTTTGTAATGGAGACCGGGCTTCTTTGCGCCATACTAAAAGAGAAAAATTATTTTGAAATAAAAATAAAGTTTTTCCATAATTTACTGTTAGTAAAGATCTTTTAAGTATAAAATTCTGATAAGTTATGATAGTATTACAAAGATCTTAGCACAAAATAAACAAAAATAACACTTTTTTTAAATCCCGGGAATTCCCGGGACAAAAAGCATTTCCCGGGAAATATAAAATAGCTTAAAATGGACCGGGATCCCGGGATCCCGGGATCCCGGGAAAGAAACCCTAATACGTACCATATAAAGCGATATTAGTCATAGTTCTCATATAGTAGCGCCATCTACAGTGTAGTATATTAATAATATACAGTTTTACGCGTAATATCTGAAAAATTGCGCCATCTATGTCGAACTACAGAAAATATACATTAAAAAACGTCAAAGAGCTTAACATCTCCCGCCTACTACCGCCATTTATGCAAATTGGGTAAATTTATGTTATTGCATTTTATTTATTTACATTATAAATTCGACGTGTAATTTTTTTTTACTATAATAATGCCTAAATCCTTTGTGCCAAATCATTTAATTTTTATGAATAAAAATTATGTATGTAGTATACAGGGTGCCCATTTTTCTAACCTGTTGTATGGGTAACTCCGTTAATATTGGATATACAGAAACGTTTAAATTAGCAAATTTGTGCATAATTTAAAGGGAAATCTGATGCCATTTTCAAATTTGACCTACGTCATCAACTTTTTGAAATATTTTGAAAAAACTGAAAAAGGTCGATTTTTTCAAACTTGAATAATTCCGTAACCATATGAGTTAAAACAAAAATAAAAATTGGCTTTTATAGATATTTTTACGTAGATTTTAAATATGTTAACGAAATTTTCATAGCACTCTCGATTTCCGAGTTATGGCACAAACTTGCATTTTTTTATATGGAAGTCATAGTTGGCTGTGGTCTTATTAAAAAGGTTATTTTTTTCTCGTTTCAATGATATAAGGTTTGTTATGCTTTACTCTTGTAGTTTTTCTTTAAATAAGCAAAAATCATTTTACAAGTTCACAGACTACTAATAGATGGGAGTTATCCCGTGTTGATGTTCTTTTTTTTATTGATGTGACATTTAAGAGTCATCTCTTATTGTTAGTGTAGCAGTTATTAGCCAGTTACAAATTTTAAAAACAAAACTTCATAGTTTGTCAAATAAAATTTATTGTTTGTTATATGTATGTCTCTCTCTCGTGTTGATCAAAATTTTTGTTTATTATAAATTTCAAAAACAATGTTTTTTAATGAAGAAATATTATCAGGCTTTTTGGTATACCCGTATTTTTTTAAATTGGTTTCTAATAACGAAAATAATTTCTTTCTTGGTTCGCTCCTTTTCATAAATCTTTGCAAATACATTTCACTTGAATTTCTACTATTTCTATTACAAGCGTAGTAACAGAAAGGCATGTCGTTTCTTTCTTCATTAGAAAACATTGTTTTTGAAATTTACAATCAAAAATTCAATCAAAAATTTTGATCAACACGAGAGAGAGATTTATATGTAAAACAAACAATAAATTATATTTGACAAACTCTGAGGTTTTGTTTTTAAAATTTGTAACTGGCTAATAACTGTTACACTAACAATAAGAGACAACTCTTAAATGTCACATCAATAAAAAAAAGAACATCAACACGGGATAACTCCCATCTATTAGTAGGCTGTGAACTTGTAAAATGATTTTTGCTTATTTAAAGAAAAACTGCAAGAGTAAAGCATAACAAACCTTATATCATTGAAACGAGAAAAAAATAACCTTTTTAATAAGACCACAGCCAACTATGACTTCCATTTAAAAAATTGCAAGTTTGTGCCATAACTCGGAAATCGAGAGTGCTATGAAAATTTCGTTAACATATTTAAAATCTACGTAAAAATATCTATAAAAGCCAATTTTTATTTTTATTCTAACTCATATGGTTACGGAATTATTCAAGTTTGAAAAAATCAACCTTTTACAGTTTTTTCAAAATATTTCAAAAAGTTGATGACGTAGGTCAAATTTGAAAATGGCATCAGATTTTCCTTTAAATTATGCACAAATTTGCTAATTTAAACGTTTCTGTATCTCTAATATTAACGGAGTTACCCATACAACAGGTTAGAAAAATGGGCACCCTGTATATGCATGGTGTTACATATTAGAAAAAAAAAACAGAAAAGTTAAAAAATTTCGTCTTAAAATAAAAATAATTTTTTTTAAAAATTTTTTTAGCATTCTGTAATATATTGTACACATTCAAAAAAATTTATTTGAAAATTTAAAAAGTCATGCAGTAAGGGGTTAAAAATTAAAAAACAAGATATGCCGTTTTCATTAATAAAATATTAAAATGTCCTGAAACATTGACTATCCTAGAAATGTGCATTTGTTCGGTTTATCCAGTGTTCCTAAAAATCTTTTTTTAATAATTGTGTTCGTTGTTACTATGGCCCAGCGACTTATACTGCACCCTGTATATTGTAACTTCTGGTGCATAACTTTGAAATAACAAAAAATAAGTCCTTAATATTAGTTGCTTGAACACTATTACTATGTTCAAAACTTATCCAAAATATATTTTTGCTATGATTATATTTCATTCATGTCTGTTCTTTTAACTATCCCTGGGATTTTTTTGCGATAAATTTTCAAGAGATACATTGCGAATAGTATGTTTACTTCCCATTTCGTGTACAAATAGGTTCAACTTCCAATTGTGGGTACTAATGGATTTAAAAGCAATTTTTCCTATTTCAGGGATTTCCCAATTTTTTTGAGAGAAAGTAAAAAATTTCTGCTCGCAAACACTATTCACACCACACTCCCAAAACTACTTTTGCACATGATCTTAGATAACACAACTTGAACAAAAACAATGGTATCGTCAATAAGTGATCCCTGTATCACAGCAAATCTTAAAATTGCCTTTGATGACAGCCATAGTTTAAGGGTTAATGACCTCATTTTTTGACACACCAACCGATTTTTATATTTAAAAAATGTCACTTAAAAATTATACACAGTTTTTCGTGTGATTTATGTATTATTATTTTTATAGTAATATTAAAAATCTTAAGTAGTTTTTTTAACAACAGCATATAATTAATAACCAAATGTATGGCTGAGGCTTCAAGTTGAAGAATTTTTTTTTTTTTTTGCACAAAATTGGAATATTCGTGTAAAATTTTAGGTGTAATAAACAGCTATATTAATTACAATTCCAAACCGATTCGCAGCACATTGTAGTACACAGCTATACTCAATTCTAAAATAAATTGTTGTTTTCACTTGAGGGGAAAGTTTTAAAATAGTTTCAAATTTCAATCTAAATGTAATTAATGAATAATTATGTCCAAACCTCTAAGCAAGCATGTCATTTGACTCTGAATAATTCTCTGATTGATATTTGCTCGAGATCAAATTATGATCATCCATGTGTAAAACTATTCTTTAAGTAGTATGTTCTACAAATGTCCCACATTTGATTGAAGACGTTATATGAGGTAATTATGTTGTAAAAATCAAAGCCAATGGGATTGTTCTCTGTTGTAACTTCATTGACTGAAATATTTTGTTCAAAAACGTTTTGATGTGTTGATAATATTTAAAAAGCAATTAGAGCAGTTGTGTGATTGATTGTTCAGATGTAATACTGCACTCCTTTTAGCACAAGTAAAACATTGATTATATAAACATCATGTGCTGCATCCACACACTTATCAATTAATTTTCTCAGTTGATTTTGCTTTTGGAATACTTTGACCCAATTAAAACGGCTAAGGAATATTCATTCTATGGCTAATAATAAACAAGGGTCTATGGAATTATTGACAAAAAAAACAGAAAGTATAAATATTTTCTTTATGTACATAATTATGTAGTTAGTAAATTTCCTAAAATACTTTTGTCAGGTAACTTTTTATTTGCCACCCTATTGATTCTTAGCCTGTGGTTTACAATCTGCAACGTAGTACATAATAATTCTTATGTTTATTGCTTATCTTAAACAGGGTCGCACTTAGTTCTTAATCATTGTTTTTAAATGATGTTTATAATATCAATGGATTCTGCTGTTTTTCTGGTGTACAAAAATACTATTTCCACTCCTACTGCATACACCCATGAAATTCTGCCTACCTACGGTAGCATTTTCAGTTATTTCTTGGAGACCCCTAATTTTTACATTTCAAAATAAAAATATGCATACCATATACAAAAACATATAATTTTTGTAATAGTGCATCAGATCAGTTAAATAAATTCACAATCAGAAATTATTGATAAAACTAATATTTTTATTCATTATATCTCCCAAAATGTCGTCAGTTCTTCTTGGTGCGAAATATCGACCCGGGCAAGATTACCTATTATGTATCAGCTTTCATAAAGTTTAACATGTATCATATTGTTAATGAAAATATAGTAACTTTACTTCAATTATCATCGCTTTATGTTTATGACAGTAATTAAAAGTAATATTAGTCTGAAGCTATTGTGTCTTTCTAACAATATTTATTAAATTTGCTAACTTGCATCACAATAATCTGGCAACATTTATTGTACAAAAATTCAGTGCAGCATAAAAATAATTTTAATTTGTGTAATTTGGTGACAGTTCATTTGCTTTAATAGAAATATCGGACAATTATTTTTTAAATATACTATACATTCATGTAATCATTTCATGTGCAGTGTCATGGTATACTCATAATGTGTGTATGGCAAGTGAACACACAAAAACAGTTTAATTTTTGTTTATCTTACATAAGATAATAATTTTTTTTTGTCCAAATGTGACTGGCATAAGATTATTAATATTCATGGAATTTTGCAGGCAGTTGATTATTAATTATTTATAGGCTTATTGTGAAGTAATATTTTAATATGGAATTTTTGTTAAAATATTTACATGTTGTAACTTAAAAAGGGTTCGCCAGAGAAACGACGATTGGTAAAACAAAATTATAAAGGATATTATGTATGTTGTATATTTATAAACTTATAACTTCAACGATTTAGATACATACTCGCCTTTTGTTTGTTTGTTGTAGGGGTGATAGCCTAAGACCTCGTGCACAATTTGTCACAACTAGTGCGAGATATGTTTAGTGCTATTAAATTATGTTGTGCAAAACCCATTGGACACCTAACAATTCCTGCACCAATAGCACTAACGTTTTCTGATTCCAAAGTACTTTTTCTCCGCCTACTGTCCACTGCTTTATTGCGATTGATAAAACGCTGTGAATAAATATTCACCTATTTCTCTGACGAACCCTGTTTAAAGTGTATATCTTAATCAAATAATATTTTTCAATTTCGTTAAAATACTTCTTGATGTTCCTAATTTTTAATGAATTAAAATGAATGAATTTTTTATTATTTATAAGAAAATTCCCCTTTATTTAATTCTCATAAATGCTGTGTAAATACATTTTATAAAATACTTTTTTACAGTTAACTATCAACTGTCTAAAACAAATTTTATTCCATAATTTCAATTATACCAAACGTTTTTAGAGATTATCTAAGATTTCTAAAATGTAATTGTATGTCGAGTCAGTCATGTTTGCATAATAACATACTTGTGTCAGTAAAAGTAAAATATAATGTTATAAAACACCTGGAAAAATTACTTGAGATAAATCGCAACTATAATTGGATTAGAGAATTAACAGTGGCTACCATTTGGGAAGACTCGTAGAAATCAGCATATGTGAACAAAATACTTTTCACTTCAAACAAGCTTTCATTACATTTATAGGTATCTTACAAACCTTTAACATCAATCGGTTTGTTTAAACTGTGAGGCTAATTTATTTATTTGAAGTTTTGAGAGTTTCATTTTTATATAATTATGTGTTCAATTGATATTTTTTACAGGTGAATTCCAAGCTTTTTTCATATTATTACAAATTAATAAAAATAGTTTTTTTACTCTTTATTAAAGTTTGTAATTTTTTAAATTGAATCTTACACGACGACGTACTTCTTAAGAATTTGTTTTGATAAAATGTAGTAGTATTTATAGATTAGTTGTAGCAACTATGGCATTTTGTAGATTTACAAGTGTTAATGCAGTTCAACTGAAGTAGTTTCTTTTTATTTTGTTATTATATTTTAAACACAGTAGCATGAATGGTTGAACTTAATTTAAACAACCAAATCTTGGTATTTTATACTTTTGTAATTGCATCAGTATTTTTTATATACAACCACTTTATATGTAAGCAGTTAACGAAATTGTGCTTTTAATTATTTTACGGAGCCACCATTGCAGATCTGCGTAAACACAGGTAACTGGATGGATGAAATAGCAACATTATATTCCTGTTTTCCTTTCCGCTTGTCTCACTATAATCTACCTCCACTTTTAGTCACATTCATCTCACCCCATGTCTATTAGGACTTTGTTGATTTATATTTTTATTAGAACAACGGTAGAAGTAGCTGCATTGTTCAACTTCTGTTTAAAATTTTGTAAATATGCTGTTTTCTACCGTATGTAGTTGTTCTCTTAATTATACAATTAATTACATTTTCATTAATAAATTTGACAGGATGTGACACTAAGCAAGGCAGGTGGATCACTTGGATTTAGTATAATTGGTGGGACTGATCACTCCAGCATTCCATTTGGGGCCAAAGAACCTGGAATTTTCGTATCACATGTAAGATTATTATAACAAACTGATGATTATATTGTTACGAAATTGTTGTTTTAATAGATGGTACCTGGTGGCACTGCTGCAAGTTGTGGAAAATTGCGAGTAGGAGATCGAATACTGAAAGTCAATGGCACAGATGTTACACAGGCCACACATCAAGAAGCAGTAATGGAATTGTTAAGACCAGTGGACGACATCACACTTACAATACGACATGATCCACTCCCTGATGGATATCAGGTAAAAGCATATTGATATTAACGGCATACCCATATTCAATAGGCATTTATTAAACAGTGGGAACTTGATTGTTGGTGAAATACTTAAAAATGTCCAGTACTATAAGTACATTATACTAGGAGTATTATACTATGATTATAATTTTAACTTTCACATATTTTAGTTACAGAGCAAAATTGTTAAAGGAAACGTGCTATCTTACTATATTTTCAATATTTATTTATTTAGAAATAACAAGTGTGTATGATCTGGATGATATTGGTCGTATTGAAATTATGTTAGTTTCCAGGTTTTGAAAAGTGTATTTTGAACATGGTACTTTCTGTATTATTTTTTCACTCACAAGAGTGTGACCTGCAAAAAGTGGGTGAAAATGTATATTGTTTTATTGTTGCTTGTAACCAATCAAAAATCACTGTGACACTATTGTCCACAGTGTCAAAGAAATTTGTCCTTGCATGGCCCAAGTTGTGAAATATCATTATTTTTTTAGACTCCTGTTTCTGTCAATATTTTTTATAAAAACTGAAATAACTCAAAAACGACTGATTTAATGGTGCCTGTCCACCTGAGAGTAAACAACTCTCGATAGCAGCGTCGCCAAGGATACAGCCAATCGCGAGTTACTCTCAGGGGCTGTATCCTTGGCGACGCTGCTATCGAGAGTAGTTTGCTCTCACGTGGACAGGCACCATTAGATACATAAACCTATACAATTTTGAAAGAATTCAATTTTACATCCAAAAATTATAAAATATACTGGGTGTTCTATTTAAAAAAACAAAGTGACGTATCGGTGCGCAAAAACAATATACTATATAGTTGAAAATACTTTCAGGTTATCTAGTAAATGACCACAAACAACTTTTACTGAAAATTTTTTTTTTGTAATGTTGTCAGACGTTACTTTTTGTACACACTGTGTATAAACCCTTTATGAACAAGACGGTAAATACTACGTATTAAGAATTAATTGTAGCAAGGGAATATTCTTAAACCAGCTCCTAAACAAAATAAAAAAATATGTTTTTCGAAACATTGTAAAAATGGTAACTTCACAATAGTTATTTATGTATCAAGGCCAAAAAGTGTAACTTTTTCGGACGCGTCTGGTTTGCTGGCCGAGACGTAGCCGAGGCCAGCAAACAGGCAAGGCCGAAAAAGTACGTTTTGGCCGAGGTGCATATTACATTTTTTGTGCGATCGAATTAAAAACAATTTAAATGTTTAGTAATTTCCAAAATTATAGGTTAGAAACTACGTGACATTCTGTCACTGACAGATGACGGCGTATGTACTGCATTACCGGCCCTCTTCTTAGCAACGGCCTGAAAAGTTACTTTTTCGGCCGTTGCTAAGGGTAACGGCCTGAAAAGTAACTTTTACGGCTGTTGCTAAGGATAGGGCCGGTAATGCAGTACTTTATGGTTGCTAACGCGTCCGTCAAACAGCTGTTTCTAGTACGATCGCACAAAAAGTAATTTTTTCCTATTTAAGGTTTAACTTGAAATGAATATTCATTGATAACCATTAGAATATAAAACAAATTTCTTTTTCACATAATGTAGTTGACATAAATCATGTGTTCAAATTTTAAAATAAGATATATTGTCATAAAATATATTGTGCGTGTAATTTGCTTACGTTGGTTTACTTTTTTCAAGCAACTAGAGGTAGAATACTTAAATAGTATTGTAAGTATACAATAATAAACCTTTATTAATTGTGTTAACTATTAAATTATTAAGATAACATTACTGTTTCTTTTACTAGGAAATTACAATAACAAAAGCAGATAATGAAAAGTTGGGAATGCATATCAAAGGAGGTTTACAAGGACAGCGTGGCAATCCCTTGGATCGAACAGATGAGGGTGTTTTTATATCAAAAATTAACTCCGTCGGTGCCGCAAGACGAGACGGTCGTTTGCGTACTGGCATGCGATTGCTTGAAGTTAACGGACGTTCACTATTAGGAGCCACTCATCAAGAAGCTGTAAATGTGTTGAGATCTTGTGAAGATACTATACATCTCATAGTTTGTAAAGGGTATGAACGTAATGAAGTTGAAAAAGCCATTGCTGAAGGTCGCTTAACACGAACTGGTTCCACAAGCAGTCGTTCACAGAGTGTTAGCTCTTTGGATCGTGAAGATGAAGATAGCCAACAGGTAAATATATTTTGAAGTGGTTTGTTGAATAATGTACTTGATAATGTTAGTAATGGAAAAAAAAAACAAATAAAGTAAGTGCCACTTATTGTGATCACTGGTTATTAGATCCACCCAAAATATCATGAAAGATTACACAGTGTTTTCATTGTTTATTTAAAATCATATTTAGTGTAATAGAATCAAATATCAAACATCCTTTCGTACAAAACAATTGTATTTTTAAAACTTTTGCTTGAGTAAGTTTGAACTAACCACCATTGCAATAAAATAGTTTACCTTCGAGTTCTTGTATCAAACATAATACAAAAAAGTATTATTACAGAGTTCTAGGAACATTTAATAGCATTAATAATATCTGCAAAGATAAATTCGTATAGTATTTAATACAATTTTGAATTATACAAATGATTCGTTTATGTAACATAAATAGGTTTCATTTAAAATCATTTTTATTTGTTTTTATATAAAGATTCTCTTAAAAATGCTAGATTATTTCAAGACTCTTGTCTCTCTGTCAGCTCGAATTTAAATTTTAGATGTGAATACAATTACTTATTCAGGATGAAAAAGAGTGAAAGAAATAAACTGTTGAAACAAAACAACATTAATTAAATTATTTTATTTATAGGAATTACGAATGAGAACCGAATTAGTCCAGTTTGAAAAAGAAGAAGCAGATAAAAGATTACGACTTCCGGGACATTCTGAAGAAGACCTTTCACTAGTTGAAGCTAAAGCAGTTACACCTGTCGAAAAAGTAATGGATGTTGTAAGAGCAGTAGAAACATTGGCACAAGGCTCTATTGATCCATTAGTAGCACCAAAGTCACCTGGAGGACCAAATTCTGAACTGAAAACCACAACCGTTGTAATGAGCAAACATACACTAGCAACACAGGCAACAACCGTAAGTAATTTTATATAACTGTAAATTACGTTTATTTCTTGCAATACATGATTTCTGAAAATTATTAGCAGAATTTATTAATTAACTATAGTTTTCAGAAATTTAAAAAAAATGTAGAACTGTTTATCCTTGTTGTTGTAACTTTGTGTAAAGCTCTGAATACATATTTTTTGCTAATTAGATGCTTATTGTAAAGTGATAAAAGTATTGTGGTTATTATAAAAACAGTAAACAGTCATAATTATGAACCATTATATCAATTGTTCTTATCAAGTAAAACAAATAATACCTTTTATAATTAGATAGTTACTCATAGTGGGCGAAACTTGGTAGTGGAAGTGATTAAGAATGTGTCTTACTGTAAACCAGTGTTTTTCAACTTTTTCATGTCGTGGCACACTTTTAACAACGTTAAAATTTTGCGGCACATATACAGGATGTTTGAAATTCGAGTTTAAGCATAGTAATCTCGCTTATTATTATAACTAGTATAGGTTTAAACTTGGCAAAGTTGTAAAATTCAGTGCTCATTAATAGTCCGAAGAGGAATTAAAAAAACGGTATCCAAAAATATTTGGAAAAACCTGGAAATACGATTTAAAAATCGTCTATAACGCCTTTGGAGTTTAAAATACTTTCAATGTGTAAAAACATTGCCTAAACAACGTTTTAAGCTGAATCAAATGGTAATCACTAATTTGTTTTAGGTTGATTCGTTCTTGTTTGATGACAACCAACTTAATTTTTTCTCACAGGTGCAATTTTTTTATTGTCATAATCAAATAATAATTTTTTCTTAATTCATTGATGTATCACACATGGTATTTTACTTTTACATTGATTAGTAGCAATACTTGCACCCAAAGGAAAAAAATTAAGTTGGTTGTCATAAAACAAAAACAAATGACCTAAAAAAATTTGCAATTATCATGCGATTTGGCAATGTTTTACACATTTGAAATATTTTATACTCCAAAGGTGTTATAGATGATTTTCAAGATTTTTTTAAAGATTATTAATAAGCACCGAATTTAGCAACTTTACCAAATTTAAAGCTATACTCTAGCTATTATAATAAGCCAGATACCCATGTTTAAAATCGAATCTCAAACATGGCGTTCTTGCAAAAGCTGTATTTATTTTTGGTTTTATTTTCCGTGACACTCCTGGAGGACGCTCGCTGCACACAGGTTGAAAAACACAGCTGTAAACTGTGGAGGCATTCTTTAATTATTGGTTGTAGAAATGCATCATTTTAGAACAAATTATAAGCAATGTACTTCTAAACTTTAAAAAGGTTATTTGATAAATTCTTGAAAGTGAATTGTACTTGTATCTACATATTTTAGTTGTTTGGCATTGGAACATTTTAGATACCATTTAATTTAAAAGTGAATAATCGTTAAGGTTACATGATGTTGCAACTACAGTTCTACATTTTAAGTTAAAACATAGACATTTATGATGTTCACCTTTGGTGTTTGTCATAGGTGTCATAACTGTGGCCTCTGCAGGTTTGTTATTTTGCTATGTGGTTTTGTTTTGCTGGCATTAGGTTAATTTAATTTAATAGACATTTAAACGAAATATAGCTTGAAATTGTTGTGGAGTATGTCTAATAAATGTGGTAGTGTACAGTAATTTTTGTGGTAATTTTATGTTTTAAGTAGCAATTTTCTGGTTGTTTAGAAGCAAGTTTATTTTGAAAAGGGCATGACATTGTGGCATGAAGTACTATACTTCATTAACTTGAAAATATTTGATTTTTACAGAAGCAACAGAGAAAATATCCATAACAGTCTCTATTTGGAGAAGTACTCTTATAACTATAGTTCTAATAAATTTTGTACATTATACTTTAACAATTTTATAAGTGACCAAAAAGAAATTGAAAACAATTATATCTCCTGGTGCTGTTTGCACCAATTGATTAAGCATTGTGTGGTAAATATCTAGTGCACACTTCAGAAGTTTAACAAACATTACAAAATTTACTTGTACATTTTTGTATGTTTTGTTTTTTAAGTTGAGAATCTAAGAACCATTTTAAGCTTACTGAACCTAATAAAAAAATAGATTTAAATGATAAACCCATTCGTTGTTGTTTTAAATTGTTTGATAATAATCAACAGTGGTTGTAGTTGAGAATAATTAAATCTGTTTAAAGTTAAAGGATACTAATGTGTGTGGTTTACACTCGTTTGAAATTATCTTTGTGCCTGGTATGAGAATAAGATATTTTTAAATTTCTTTGGTTCAATTACCATAAGTAAATTAACCTTGCAATTTATATTTCGCTGATTTTAAAATACCTTTGTATACAAATGTATACATATCATATTCAATTAAATAGTCCAATAACTTTATTAAACTGCCACCAGAACAAGCATTTTAGCATAATTTTTATACCCTAAGTAAATTACTTTCAACTCGAGATTTAAGTTAATCGCTTAAAAATTGTTAATTGTTTGCCCCATTGCCCTTTATTAGGGGTGGGCGATATCCAAATTTCGATATCGAATATCGATATCGAAATTATATCGATATATATCGATATATCGACATATCGAAATTTCCATATAAAAGCGGCGCGAAGCTAAAAAAGTGAAAAAAGAGACTGGTGACCTAAAAAAAAAAAAAGCTTCTCGCCCTTAAAATATCAATATATCGGAATATCGATATATCAATATATCAATATTTCGATATATCGATATTCCGATATATCGATATCCGATATTTCGATATATCGATATCAAAATTATATCGATATTTATCGATATATCGCCCACCCCTACCCTTTACTATTTTATCGAATTGCTCAAACACCAAATATCATTATATTTATTATTTAAAAGCATATGTGTAAAGCCACCTTAAAAATAAATTACTGAATGTAAGTACTATTTATTTTTTGTGCATAAATTTTGTTGTATAAAAGTATAGGTTAGGTGTTAACGTTTTATAATAATATCCAATTTATGGTGCTTTATCGACAGATAAGTCAGGGTCAACCAGAAAAGTGCTGTCATGTTACAGTTATATCTAACAAGTGCTGTGTCTTCTATAAGTTTAATTTCTTATGTCTTTTTGTAAGCAATGCTAAGTAAAGAAAATTTTTAGTCTGCCATTAACACGTTGACTGCAAAGTACGTGGTAAGTCATAGTTTGCGTTCTTGCCAGAGTGCCGACTACGAGAGAACTCGTAACGCTTTTACTTCTCATTTTTGTGCAGCTACGTTCATACTCGTAGAATATAAGCGTATTTATGGATAGGTGGCTTCTGGGAATAGACATAAAAATCAAGGCTGGCTTACACGAACTGAAAATTTATTAATAATATAATAAGAGTTTTGAATAATATAATATCGCGTCTGCGAGCGGAATCCTGAAACTTGCCGTGGCAGTCAACGTGTTAATGGCTTGGTACTAGAGTGCAGGTTAAGATAAAATTCAGAGTTACCTTAACTCACTTAAAATTATGAAATTGAGTTTTAGCTTAATTTGTATTCCAGAAACCAATCAGCAAAAATTTAGTGTACTTTTTATTTTTGTATGTAATTTTAAAATTTTTCATGATTTTTTTACTCTTGTTGAATAAAATTGTTATCATTTCACAATTAAACAATATGAAATTGCGCGATTGATTGCCATTTTTAGCCTCGTCTGTTATAGTTAAGGTTATATTTAACTGACAAAATATTTATGTCTGTTTATTCCATTACTGCAAATTACTTATATTATTGTAAACTTCCAAGTGTAATGTGTAGGCCAGACAAAACATTAATGTATTTTTCAATTGTTAATGTTTTACAGTAAAGAGTTAACCAAAAATTAATAGTGGTATTATGGCAAAATATATACATATATATTTGTTACCAACTTTAAATTTTGTTTCTGTCCCATGTGTATGCAACTTGCAACAGTATGTGTGTAGTGTGTGTGCTTCCCATGTATTGTGTAAAATCTAACAAATTCGGTATGTCATGGTATTTCATTACTTCCCTAAGATGACCATTTTATATAATACAGTGGGGCATGCTAGAACGAATGAATTGGTTCCAGAACGTTATTTATTGAAGCATCTGTTCGTTCTAGCGTACATTGACATATTATATGTATTTAGGGGTAATCCATTTCAGGCCCACACCCTAAAGTAGCAAAGTTATCATTTAACACTTAACATGTTACCGGAAAAATATAATATAAAATTTAAAATATGTTTTTTCTGCCAAAGGTGTAAGTAAGTTCATACTTGAACTAAACCAATTACTGAACACTGAACTTGACAAACGATAATAGAAGCAGGAAGTCCCCAACACGTGGAAATGGCAGCACGTGCTTTGTCTGTCCATATGGTTCATTGTAGAATCCTGATTTTGTTAATAACAACTGTTCGTTGTAGAATCGGTCGTTGTAGCATACCTCATTGTACATCGATTTTCTGTTATTGCTGTAATTATTAATAGTATAAGTTAAACTTACGGACTTACCATAATATAATAATTGGTCATCTTAATATTTTCATTCATAAAGCTTTTTCAGTATTTTTTATTTTCTGTGTATATTCAAAGGTCGTTTTAGCTATTGTTAAAGAAGGTATAGTAAATACAGAAAATAATAATTTTTTTAAGTGTAAATTTTATTTTCGTTTTCACCACTATTATTTTATATTTTTATTCGTGACTTTAGGAGTTTAATGACATGTACTTGTTTAATATTGGATAAATTTTGGAGGTGGGTGTTATTGCTATCCTTGTTGCTTGATTAGCTTCGCTTTAAGGAAGGGTGTGTTAAAGTAAATACCTTTTAATTAGTAGTGGTGTATTATAGCAGGACAATTCAATGCATGCCTTCACATTACCCAAAGCATCCAGAGTCACAACACACGTGGACACTGGCACATTGCGTAGTGATTTTACTTCCCATTCCACAATAAAAACTCCTCCTCCTTCCCCAGAATCAGAACAACTACCTAAAACTGATCATGTACAATCAGAAATACAACACGTTAAAAATGACAACATTACAAATACACTAGCAAGTGCTTCGGCACGGTTAAGTCTTGAAAATTTACCTTTACCCGATCTTCCATCACAAGTAAAGTTTATTGATAGCGGTGTATTACCCAATATTAATTATAGTACTGTTGATACTACTAAAGGCAATTATCCTGTTGATACCAGTCAGATAAAATCCGAATTTTCTCATGGTGTTGATTTTGATATTACTAATTTCCCAGTGCATTTAGAATTTAATAATTATGATGGTTTGATAATACCTCCACCACCTGCTCATATATATTCTTCTGAAACAGTTACTACTAACACTTTCAGTAACTTAACAAATTTACTCTCAACCCATAGCAGTAACACGGAAATGTCGAATATTGTGCTAGAAAATATTTTACCCTTTGTTGAACCAACTGTGTGTTCTTCCAAAAGTGAAATTCCCCATGAGCAATTTGCCATTGATCCGCCTTTAGAATTTACAAAAAGTAATGTCTCTCAAACGCATAGTAATGAAGGTTTTAAAATAAAACAATTAAATCAGTCATTAGCTCATGAGAAAACATGTAATTTTAATACTAAATTTGATACTTTACCGGAAAGTAATAATTATCAGTCATTTAATGTTGATGAATTACCACCACCTTTACCAATAGTTTCACCCCCGTCATCTCTAAACAATAATGAAACAGATGACAAATTGAACAAAAGTTGTTATAAGAATGAGGTGTCACGACAAGATTCAGTCGTGTATGCTCGCCCAATTGACAGTATAACTCATAGTGATGCAGAATATGCAGTTCCCATTACAACTAAACCTAATGTTAAACCCAAACCTCCTAAACGTCTTCCTGTTTACACTAACATGCATGCGCCAGCTGGCAGTTCAACTAATGGGATGCAGGTTTTTATTAAAGATTCTACAACAGTGTCTCAACAGGTAATTCATTGTTTTAAGTGAAAACTAATACATTAATTAAATGTTTATCTTGGGTGTAAAATGTCTAGTAACAAACGTCAAATTTATTATTGGCTAGTGTTGTCTTTTATTATTTTGAGCATGTTTTTTATTCAAATATATTATTTACTCTTCTTTAGGTAGAGATAAGACTTAAAACATAATAATGCTTAGAAAATAAATCCATTTTTTTGCAATAAAATAGAAGAACCACTGTCAATGTTTTTCTGTTTTTTTTTTTTGTGTTACTGTAGCACAATTTATTATATGTTTATAACCCCCTTTTTAAAAAAAAGTTGTGTCACGTTATTAGGATAGTATATAGTATTACTTTTACGTGATTTTACTCAAATAGTTTTTTTTTTTTTTTTAATTGTATTTGTGTATGTGTATCTATTGTGTGATTAATTTCATTTATGCTTTTCAACAGTTACTAATTCATATTTATTTTTTAACAGCCTCCACAGTCACCTAATAGTAATGAAAAGAAGATGTCTGTAAGTGACAAGAAAAAGTTTTTTGAAAATGCAATGGAAGAGAGTCAAAAACCCTCACCTAAAATAGGTATATATTTTGTTTCTGTTAAACAGAATTTTTAACTAACAATCAGAAAATAGTGTAGTATGTCAAAGGCGTGACTCATTAAATAGAAGAATATATTTTTATTTTAGAAATTGTTGGTGTCAAATGAAAATAATTACTTTCTTAAAATTATCTAAGTAGCATATCTGCATTAATTTTTTTTATAAATATGTATAAATAGTTGTTTGTAATCAAATATTGAATTAACCCGCCGTGACTCGCGCTAGTTTTACTAACGTGATGACTCGCGCGGGGTGTTTATTACACCCCATCAGTTTTTCAGACTATTCGTAATTTTTCGTCTAATTTTACTGCTATTTTATTTAAAACTATTCATAAAATGATTTCACTTGAATTACTTTATACAAACTGACTTTTTACTAGTTGTTAATGCAAAATATATTGATAGAGCTATAACAAAAAAGTATTTTACTCGTGTTAGAAAGAATAAATTATGAAACTAAATTTATTTTTGTTTACTTATAATTTTTATTATATAAAAATAATTTGGCTATACAGGGTGATTGATTGAGACCAAGCATTAAAAATATATGAAGAATGAAAAAGGGTATGGATCTGAAATTTTGGTTATGACCATAATGGCATCTAATCTGTTTATTGAAAATATTTTCAAGATGGCGACACTTCCGCAAATACCGGAAGTTGGCGTCTACTTTTTAATTTTCAATACAATGGTCTATTTTTTAGTGCATTTTTGGATTCAAAACGTTATTTTAGAGGGACTTTTATTAGCATTCCCTATACCTAAGTGCAGTCATTTTTTAGATTTTTGGACTTTTTTGAAAATTTTTTGATTTTCACCGTGATGCTTAATATTATCTAACATGGCCATTTTTAAAGAAAAAACGCTTAAATTTAGACCATGCCTAGAAGAAACCTTGGACTACATCCTGGAATTTTTGCAATCGATGAATTACTTACAGGGTGTCCAAAATTTAATTTTCTTTTAATACAACTTCAGACCACTAAAACTCGTTTTTTTCAAATACAATGCCCAAACTTTTTTTTCATTTTCTAATGCAAAATTACATTCTGCATCAACCTGTATTAGCGTTTCCTATACCTATCTGCAACAGTTTTCGAGTTATTAAGAATTTTTGATAAAGTTGAGAGAAATTGCAACATTTTTTAATAGTAAGCCTTGGAAATGACAGCAAATGCCAATATTAATAACTGTAAACCACTTTTATTGCGTTTGTCTGAAGCATCCATGAAAATGTATAACCAAGAGTATTCAAACACGAATATTTTGAACTTATTTTATATTCATGAAGAATGTAACAAGATTATTGAAAGAACTTGCCGCATGTTCAGTGAGAGTTATCCTTATTTGACTGTAATGACCAGACAGAAATTTTAATGAATAGAATCAATTTTTTTACAATTTAGAAGAGTGAAATCTGCTTGTATTCGACCTAAGCGTGTGACAAATGATGAAACTAACAAAGTTAACATCCTGAGATATTTTAATGACCATCCTCAGCGATCAATTCGATTGGTAGCGCAAGACTCGGGTTTAACATACTATGCTGTACAAGCTACATTAAAAATACACAACTATTCGTTCACACTTTCAATAATCTTCTGAATTTGTCCAAGAATGTAAAATAAATTCAAAATATCCGTGTTTGAATACTCTTGGTAATCCATTTTCATGGATACTTCAGACAAACGCGATAAAAGTGGTTGACGGTTATTAAGTATTGGCAATTGTTGTCATTTCCAAGGCCTACTATTTAAAAATGTTGCAATTTCTCTTAACTTTATCAAAAATTCTTAATAACTCGAAAATTGTTGCAGATAGGTATAGGAAACGCTAATACAGATTGATGCAGAATGTAATTTTGCATTAAAAAATAAAAAAAAAGTTTGGGCATTGTATTTGAAAAAAACGAGTTTTGGTGGTCTGAAGTTGTATTAAAAGAAAATTAAATTTTGGACACCCTGTAAGTAATGCATCGATTGCAAAATATCCAGGATGTAGTCCAAGGTTTCTTCTAGGCATGGTCTAAATTTAAGCGTTTTTTCTTCAAAAATGGCGGTGGTAGATAATATTAAGCATCACGATGAAAATCGAAAAATTTTCAAAAAAGTCCAAAAATCTCAAAAATGGCTGCACTTAGGTATAGAGAATGCTAATAAAAGTCCCTCTAAAATAACGTTTTGAATCCAAATAGGCAATAAAAAATAGACCATTGTATTTGAAATAAGAAAGTAGACGTCAAGTTCCGGTATTTCCGGAAGTGTCGCCATATTGAAAATATTTTCATTAAACAGATCAGATGCCATTATGGTCATAACCAAAATTTTAGATCCATACCCTTTTTCATTCTTCATATATTTTTAATGCCCGGTCTCAATCAATCACCCTGTAGAATACACTAAGTAAAATAATAATATCTGCTATTTTGTACCAACACGATATAGCGCAGTGTAAATACCAAGTACCTATCCTAAGGGATAAGTAACGGTACAGCAAAGATAAGTACTGCTAATGACAATTAACCTCCATAACCTGTTACAGTCAGGTATTTTCTTTCTGTCATGAGTTTCATAGAAAATGTAAGCAAATTTATAGAGCGATGTCAGCTATAGTGGCATACGAAATTGCAAATATGCTACAGTATACTTATTACTTAAAAATAAACGCATAGTTTTGAAAAAAAATTCATAACTCGTTAAAAAAAGCAAAGAAACTAGTCATTTTCATAGAAAAGGTTGGAAACATATGTAACTCCAGCTACTGAAAAGTAGGGGTCATAAAGCCTAACAAAAAAAAATGACACAATAAAAAAGAGGCTGGCGTCTGGAACACCCCGCGCGAGTCACGGCGGGTTAAGTATGTCTTCTATACCATTTAACCTTTTTATCTCTTAAAGTTTTTGAATGGTATTTTATTTTTAACTTATTTTATTGCTAAGTAAAAACAAAGTATATTTGCATTTAATTTTTACTTTCGCCATACTTAGTTTGAATGAAGTCGTGTGATCGTGAACATTTTCGAATTAAGGGTTTCGATGTATATGTACGTGTGCGTGCACACTCTCGCATATGCCAGGTATATAAATTTTTAATTTTTTTCAGAATGGCTCCAATAAAAAAAAAGTATGGCGAAAGTCATTTGGTAGCCACACCAGTTAATTTTTTAAAGTATTGAGTATGTAGCAGTTTAACGCATATCGGACTGCTCCCGTTAATCTACGTTTCTCTGGTCCATGCACCATGGACCGGCTCACGTAGATTTACGGTACTTAAGCGTTTACCTGAGGACCAAGTAATTATTACCGGTCCTTTAAGTACATTTCAAGTAATCTCCGCCGGTTCGATATGTGTTAATCAGGAATGGTATAACGTTTTAAATCGTTACGTTATTGTATAACATTATTTATTATTTGTTTTCATTACATAACGTAATAAATAACATTTAAAAAATGATTTGTTATGTTATATAACGTTATAAAAAGTTACATAAATTATGATTTACATATAACGTTATAAAAATAATTTTTATTTGTAACTCTGAAATTATTTTTGGAATCTGTAAAAGGTGAATTTAAAAAGTAGTACAAATGTACGTTAAGATATTTTATTTTAATTTTTAAAATACAAAAAAAATTCTTCTGAAAATAAAAAGAACACTGTAGGTATAAACGTTTAATTTATAGAGAATAACGATACAAAATAACTGTTAATGAAACTTTATTGGTTATTATAACGTTATTAAAATATCGTTACGTTATTGTGTTAGAAATTATAGTTTAATCATTATTATAACGTTATCGGGTATCGTTACGTTACGTTTTCCATTCCTGGTGTTAATATGCAATAGTAATAGTTGTCAGGATGACAGCGTGACCTGCAAGATTAATAAATTAAAATTTAATTCATATTGCTCCTGGTGTATTCAGTGTATGTTTTTATTATTTGTAGATAAAGTATTCTCATATTTAAATGCTGATGAAGTAGAAAAATTGCGAGCAGAAGAAGAAAAGAAGATTGCATCTATAACCCGAGCTGAAATCAGCTCTCTTAGTGCTCTCGATCTTTCTGATGATGAATCAATAGATTCACAGCCTACTCGGTAAGATATATTTATTAATTAGATGAAACCCCAAGTGCTGGCAAAAATTATTTGTCTAATGTTCGTTTTTGCAAAAATCTGGTTAATAAAAAAAGTGTGTTGATTGAAATTTTAATGTTCTAATTTAGCCCAGCAAGTTCCATTGGTATCGTTCGAACAGCAAAAGCAGAACGAAGATTGCGAGATCGTTTGAAAGAAGAGGGTCTTTTAACTGATGAAGATGATACATCACTAACACCAGCTGAAGAACGTGCTTTACGTGCTGAAAAACGAGCAGCTTGGAGAGCAGCACGATTAAAATCGCTTGAACAAGATGCCATTCAAGCTCAAATGGTTATTAAATCCATGACTGATATGGTAGGGCAAGGAGACACTCCAAAACAACAAACTATTATCGAAGAACAGAAATCTACAGAGGTAAATTTCAGTTTTACTTGATTTTTGTGTAATTCAGCATATTTTAGCACGAAACAGTCTATATAGTAGTTAATAATTGTTAATTTATTAAATGTTCATGTATTTGTTTATGTCTGTGACTAACCATCATTAACTTGACTGGACGGGCTACCAGTCCAGGGCGTTGGTCATACTAACTGCATTGCATGTATTCAGCTCAGACCTTCTAGTGCCGATTTTCCCAAGTTGGCTGTGCGCAGTAAACCTGGAAATACTACGGTACGGGAAAGTGAAAAAGTACTTGGAGAAAAGATCACACAACGCACTGAAGAATATGTCGATGATGCCACGGGTGAAACACGTGTGCGCACCATCGAATATGTAGAGAAGCTTATAGAGAGAGAGGTATAGCTCCATTCAGCAACATCATACGTACACTATATTATTGCACCTTTCTGGTTAGTTCTACACCTGTCTTTTGCCAAAAAGTAGATCGCCTGGGTATATCGCTTATTGCACTCCTTTATGCAAAAAACTTGCAATTGTAGTTCTCAGAAAATCACTCACTCACTTCATTAGAACTGTTGGTGTAAAATACAAATTTAGTAACAGCATAAAATCTCAATATTTATGATGTATGAAATTTAAAAGTTTATAAAGCATGAGAGCACAGATTTAAAAATTTCTGTTAAAAAAAAACTCAAATGCAAGAAATATAATAGCATATTTCAAAAGCCATAAAAATTGAGGCGTTGTTTGCATAAACAACACTTGTCAATTTTTTTTCAAATCTGGGAACACACTTTCAATGGATAATTGGCGCTATATCCGACATCCCTTATGCAAAATAATTCCGTAATTACTCCAGTAATTCATAATACAAGCGCGGAAACTAATGATCTTCCAGGTCCTGATATTGATGCAGACGACAACAGCAGCCAAAGTAGCGATAATGAAAAATTTCTAAAATTGACAAGTGTTGTTTATGCAAACAACGCCTCAATTGTAAAACACTATTTGATGACTTTTTTTTGTTTATAACACTTACAATAACAAATCCTTTTAAACTGATTTTTATTTTCAATTTTAAAATAACTTCAAAACATACTACCCATTGAATTTTATTTTTGTAAGGAAAAAAAAATGTACAGCCATTTGTAGTTGTAGTATTGATCGTGTCTTACTCCAAGAGTACAAACTACAAAGTTTATTTTATTTTGTTTTAAAAGCATACCCATTATTGTTGTGGACATAATTTTTAAACGTAGAAATGTTATACTACGATCAGTTCCTTAAAAATGGACAACTGGTTATAAAATACAGGGTGTCATTAGTGCGGGTTCGGTCGATTGTGGCTAAACAGTTTGAGATAAAAAGTTGATTCCAAACGTTATTTCATACAGTTTTTTCTTCCAAACACGATAAAAATATTTTTCAATATACAGGGTGCCCTGGAACTAATAGCAACTTTTATATTTCAAATACAACACCCCATTTTTTATTTAATATTTTTGACCGCCTTTATTTTAGCTTTGCATCAATATAAAATACTACAGGTTTTTATGCGGCCTTGTCACAAAAAAAAATCAAAATTTTTCAAGGTTTTAAGTCTTTATATAAAAAATTCTCCTGAAGTTATTTTTTGAAGTACAGCGTTGTAATTTGTTAAGGACATGCAGAAAACATTGCTCTATTCGCTCGATATGAAAAAGTTTGAATCACGCATACAGGGTGTTCATAAATAGGCAGCAACTTTCATGATTTTCAAAAGCTCGTAACACAATTTTTTCCAATGCAAATTGCTGTATTTTCTTGGGTCATCGAATTTCTCTTTAACTGAGTTCGGGCGTTCTTTTCGTGCTAATACCGAGGCTCTACGATTTAAATTTGGGCATTTTTACCGCTTTTGCACCGTTGACCTTGTTTTACGAACTGGGTTCGAGCGTTTTTTATCGCGTTTGTGCCGTTCTGTACGATTTGAGGCCTTGTACACGCGAAGCGGATAACTTCAGTTGATCGCGCGTTTTATGCACGCGACAGTATCAAGGCGGCTTAGGCAGTTTTTTTTTTAACGTGCATTCTGTGTTGAAGCTATAAGTTGGAAAAAGACAAAAATTAGGTTGATCTTTGTCACCGGCGCCAAAATTCTTCTTTTTTCTTGATCCAAAAATTTTATGCAGGTAGATTTGGGTAAGTTGGGTTCGCGCGGTTTTTGCATGTGATTTTTGTAACAAAAAATTAAATTTTTTTGAGCTGATAGAGAACAGCCTAATTATTGTATTTTTCAACTCACAGCTTAATTACAGAAGGAACATAAAAAAATATTAGCCTCTACCGCCGCGACATTGTCGAATGCATAAACCCAGGAATTTAATGTAACGTTCAAGGGGTTAAGAGAGCTTCCTTTTTGTTAAGTATGCTCTATACTCAAAACTCATACTTTTCGAGATATTCGACATTTTTTCTTCTAATCGTTATTGAAGCAAACAGAGTGCCATGGAAATCTGAAAAAACTGACTGTTCACTTCACTAACGTCAAAAACTTGTCATTTATTTTTTGATTTATTGCATTTCCGCTATGAATTTTACTTTACAAGAGCAAATTGATATAGCAATGATTTTTTTGTTCTTTTTTTTTTTTTGCTTTCAATAAATAATTTTTCCTTTATTTTCCATTTTTTTTGTGCTTTCTTTGAGGTTGCCAATTTATTTATTGCATAATATGCATAACATATTATGTTATAAGTGAATCCACAAGGCTAAGTATCTACCTACTTTTAGTAATTAAATACACGAAATTGTGAAAAACCATATCAATTTGCTCTTGTAAAGTAAAATTCATAGTGAAAATGCAATAATTCAAGAAATAAATGACAAGTTTTTGACGTTAGTAAAGTAAAAAGTGGTTTTTTCAGATTTCCACGGCACTCTGTTTGCTTCAATAACGATTAGAAGAAAAAATGTCGAATATCTCGAAAAGTATGAGTTTTGGGTATAGGACATACTTAACAAAAAATGAAGCTCTCTTAAACACGAATTCGGTGACATAAGAAAATACAGGGGTTTGCATTTAAAAATTAAGTTGCGAGCTTTTCAAAATCATGGAAGTTGCCAACTATTTATGAACACCCTGTATGCGTGTTTCAAACTTTTTCATAACGAGCGAATAGAGCAATGTTTTCTGTAGGTCCTTACCAAATTACAATTCTGTACTTCGTAAAATAACTTCAGGAGAATTTTTTAAATAAAGACTTAAAACATTCACTTAAAAACCCGTAGTATTTTATATTTATGCAAAGCTAAAATAAAGACGGTCAAATATATTAAATAAACAATGGGGTGTTGTATTTGAAACTTAAAAGTTGCTATTAGTTCCAGAGAGGTGACTCACCCTGTGTATATGAAAATATTTTTATCGTGTTCGGAAGAAACAACTAAGGAATAGCGTTTGGAATCAACTTTCTATCTCAAACCGTTTGGCCACAATCGGCCGATCACGCACTAATGACTCACTTTGTATAATGTTACTGTGTGATATAACTATGCAGTATATTATTTATTTAAAAACCTTAGCATGTTCTTTTACTGTGATATTTGATGAAATTGGATATCAGTTCGTTATTGGTGCTCATTTCAAAAATAATTGTTTCAAAATAAATGATCCAAAACTTTGAGATAAATAATTTAATATACAAGGTTTGTCCGAAAAATAACCGAACTTTTAAAAAATAACAAAACAGGCATTTTTTAGGGATAACGTTTTATTTAATTTAAAATACATTCGCTCTGCGGCCATATAACGATTTCCACGGCCAACTAATTTTATCAACATTGAAGTTGTTTCATATAAATTTTAATGTTTTTGATTATTCGGTACAATATTTATTATTGTATGTGTTAAAGTAATGACGGTAGTGTAATTGGTATAATAATAAACTTATTAAATTATAACCTACAAAAATTAAATTTTAAGTAGAAAAATATTAAAGATTTTCAGAATAGTCTGGTTGCCCTGACCACATAAATATTTGTTAACTGTATGCACGCATTTCAAGCTTCATCTACTAGTTGTAATTTATTTCATCGTCTTTTGTTTTTGTCTTGCATATTGTCAGTTGCATGTTCTGTACACTGTTATAATTAGTGCATTGTTGGTGTTACTTCTAGAGTAGTCACATTTGAAAAAACAACCCTTCAAAGAGTCACAGATTATACATAGTTTTTGTTTAATGTAGGTAGAGACATTGCAAGAAAAAATTATATCCTTAGAACTAACTAATTCAGATGAACCTATTCTTGAAATGTCTGTGAATGGAAGTAGTAATGTAAAACCTGCTGAGGAAGAGGTAGAACTGGAATCTGAACCCACCACACCCACTGCGGGTGAAGAACATAGCTTAGTTGATGAAAATAATACTATTACAAATAAAAAGAAAAAACGAAAACGCTCCAAACGAGGAAAGCATTAATAGTTTCTATAATATTTACTTAATTATTAGCATCTTAAAACATTTTATTAAGGTGGATGGGTTTCTTTTAAAGTAATTATTAATTAATCTAACTTATTATCTATTGTTATATTCGATGTACAAAGTATTTAATTATTTTATTGTCATATTTTATGTAGTTTTATACAATAATATCATTGTCCAGAGTTTTTATAAATTGAAAGGAGTTTTATAGATTATAAAAAAGAATTGTATAACATGGTGGTTTCGTGCATATGTTATTTTATAAATAAATACATAATTTTAAATGGATAATATATGTTGTTTTCCATAATAAACCACATAAAAGTAAGTTTGGTTTTATTTCTTTGGTGCAATAATCCCTTCTAGTTGTGTCTGAAACAATTAATCATAGTTGGTATAAAGTGTAATAAAATATATACAGTAACAGAAAGCCAACGATACCTTCAGTTGTTGATTGGTCTTTTTTAAGAACGCAATTTCTTCTCCATGTTTTTTCTCTTCAGCTAGACGCAATTCTGCTGCTCTGCGATCTGCCTGTTCAGAACGTTGTCGAAGATCAATAAGTTGTCGTTCAAGATCAGATTTTTCTTCTTTTAAACGTTCAACCTCTTTTTCTAAATCAGATTTACCTTGTTCTGCTTGCAAAGCCTTTCTCATTCCAAAGGCTATACTACTACAATACAGGGCTTGATATGCCTCCATTGTCATTCGCATCTCATCTCGAACACGTAGTAACAACAATCCCCGTTCTGCACAGTTAATTGTAACTTGCCTAATTAATTCGTCAAAACATTGTGTGTACAGTTCCCGACGTACAAGACATATTCCGGTTTCTCGTGCCTATACATAAATAACCTATTGTAAAAACATACAAAAACAACTTTTTCACATTGACTAATAAATTGTTATAAAACAAGTGTTTACCTGCCGTTGTTCAAGTCTCATATCTAACTGTTCTTGCAAGTTCACTACGTCGAGACGTGTAGCAGGTGTAGTAGAGACCTGTTGTCTCCACAATTGTCCACTTTCTTCCCATTCCTTTGGAGGAAGAATACCATTCAGAATTTCTTCAGTTTCTCGACGAACATCTGCTGTAGGTGGTGCAGATTTTCCTCTAGTTGGAGACTTTGATGCACCTGTGGTGTCCTAAAACTGATATAGTTGAAAACGAAATATTTGTTTTAATTTTGTGAGATTAAAAAATGAGTAAAGTGCACATGTGAAAATATTTTTAAAAAATTGAGTGAATATAATATTTGAGGCGTTGTTTGTATAAACAACACATGTCAATTTTTTTTCAAATTTGAGACTACACTTTCAATGGATAATTGGCGCCATTTCCGACATCCCTTATGCAAAATAATTCCGTAATAACCATTGAATAAAAAGATAAAGGAAGGAGCTTTTAATACTATACTGCAGCGTTTGAGCGGCGACGGAAATGACGACATAAATGGCTTCTGATGGCGGTCGGTATTGACAGGTCAAAGTCAAACAGTCAAGAAATTTAAAGTTTTGTGTGCTACAATGGTTAGCTGCAGATCTTGTAGTATTACTAGGTCCAAAAATGTTGAAGATGAAAAGATTACGTTTCATAGGTAAGTAGACATTAATATTTTGTAGTGTAATCATGTATTGAAAATTTGATGTGGTCTGTCAAAATGGTATGTCATATCAGTGGCGTGCATTTGTGTACTGCATATCTTTTAACTCATAATAAAAAATAAACAATCCAAATATTGAAATATGCTGTCGTTTTTTTGATTCCCTCAACTACGAAACAAGAAATAAATAAGTAAATAACAGGCTCAATTCAAAACAAAGCAAATATTTACATTATTCAATACATATTTAAAAATGTTAGATACGCCACTGAGAAGCGGAAACATTCATACGCCATATTGAGAGGCTAACCTGGACGCCTTAGTATCGCTATAACGCTCCCTTTATCTTTTTATTCAATGGTAATAACCCCAGTAATTCATAGTATAAGCGTGGAAACTAATGATCCTTCAGCTCTTGATATTGATGCAGACGACAACAGCAGCCAAAGTAGCGAAAATGAAAAATTTCTAAAATTGACAAGTGTTGTTTATGCAAACAACGCCTCATTTGTCTTTTATTTTTATATAGATACAAAACGCATCAGTTTTGACTCAACATTGTTTTCACATCAAGAGCTACAAAGTCAAATTTATTTAAAAAAAAAAACTCGCAAAGAATCTGCATCAATAAATAGATTTAACAAAAAATCACATTGATAACATATTTTTAATGAATCACATTTCTGCTTATATTTACTGTAAAATCCGGCATATAATACGCAATTACACATGCTTGATTTAACCCAAAATTATCTGGTAAAGTGGATATTTGTTTATAATATGCACCATCACTTTCAACAGTTATTAAAAAACCGAAAGAAGAATAACAAACAGAAATAGGTACGCAATAAATGAAATAAAACACACTTAATTTCGCTCAATTTTTACTCTTAAATTTGACAGAAACACGACAAATGTAGTTTATTTTCGAAATCAAAAACGATGTATTTTTTGTACTTGCGTATTATACGCAAAATTTAGCAAAAATTGTGCTCAATAAAAGGTATATTTTCGGTAACCTTTTAAAACTAAAATAATAAAATATTATGGACACGTTAGCCTCCACTACTGCGCAAATGGGTGCCAATTTACAAAACTTATCTGCAAAACACCTCTCGTTATACATTGACTTTGTAACTATCAATTTGTTAATTACTGAAACTTATTAAACAAAATAAATTACTCTATAGAAAAGTTTTACCATTAGAACCATATTTCTACATATCTTGACCTAAAGAAGCTTTAAAATAAAGGCACCATCGGCTTTTGAAAACTTTCAAATGTCAACACGGGTTAACCCTTTAGTGCCCAAGTTTTGTTTAATGTATATTTTTTTCTAAAATTATAATATTCATGTTTCTGATAATAAAAATAGCTTATTTAATTTTTTTAAGAATTTTATGACTTAATTAAACAATTACGAACGATTAAATATTTGGTACTTAAAAGTACCGTCGGGCATTAAGAAGCCTAAGTCGAGTACTAATATTAAGGCTTATAATAAAGTGTGACATTAATGTTTTTTTTTACAATAAACGAAAAATAACAGTCTCTTAAACAAAATTTTTATACATAAAATAAAATTCTAAGTCAAAATATATTTATTAAAATAAAATACACAAAAAAATTACATTCTTTGGCAAAAAAATAAATTAGGAACAATAATCACATTAGAATACATAAAATTTATGTTTAGTTCATATCATGGTATTCTAGAAAACAATTCTTTTTTTCATTGCAGCATAATGTTTCCATGTTGGTAGTTGATGATAAGACATGAAGAAATTAATTCCAATGAAGGAAATTAATTCGTTTTTTGTCATGTTCAAGGATTTATTGTGTTGGGTGGCATATAAATTACTTTGGTACACAATATTTTCTAACGAGTTGCCTAATATTTTCAAATAAATATCGCTGGCTGTCTCACAGCCTACAAACATTTGACCAATGGGTCCCTGTTGTTGCTCATAATCGGGAATTGTAGTGATTTTTTTTTTTAGTCCATGTTCTATTCTGTACATTAATTTTTTCGTGGCTTTGATCTTCAACATGTACTATTTCTTTTGAACGAGTGTTTACCTTTGGCCTGATTTCCACGTGAGAGGTAGATTCTGATGATAATGTAGATGCTGATGTAGATGTTGATGTAGATGTTGAGGCCTCAATATTTTTTTTTACAGATGTATTTGCTTCTTTAGAAATATTTTTTTCAGTTGTAAGTGCTTCTTCAGTAGATTTATTTACTGTTTGAACTGTAGGAAAAACTGATTCATCATCATAATCTTCCTCAATATCAAAATCTTCATCTTCGTCTGTTAAATATTCACTATCCAATGGCAGGTCTTCACATAAAATGGTATCAACTAATACTTGTAGCTCTTCATCAGATAGTGGTTTTTTCTGACACCATTTTATTTTTTGGTCCTCCATGGCTGACGGTACTTCTGAGTACCGAAAGAAAAAACAAATATATTGGAGCAAATATACAAACAATATTCTATTTATTTACAAAAGATTGTTTATTTAGGGCGAAAGAACACAATTTTTATATTTTTCGTATTTTTATGCTATTAAAAACATTAATTATGAAACGTATAACTTACCTTGACAACGTACATGTAATGCGAATGACAGGCACAAACAAAAACAATTTTTTTTTGTAAATTTCAACATAGATTGCGCTGATTGGTGTTTTGGCATGTCGGACATGGTAATGGTAAGTACCTCTGGGCAGGAACGGCCAAGAAACGTTATAGTATCAGAGAAATGTAATAAAATGTACAGTGGACTTAAAAGTACCGTCGGGCACTAAAGGGTTACGATTTGTATCACGCGAATCATGCGTTTTGTATTCTTGCGCTGTCTATAAACCGTATCCAGTCAGGTATTTTTTGCAGATAAAAATTGGACGTTTGCAGACAAAACTAGTTGGTGTTACTTTAATCGTTCACGTTTCCGTTAAAAAAAAATCGATTGACATTATTATTTCATTTTTGTTTTAAAATTTTTTTTCTGTTCTCATCCTAAAAAAAAAACTAAATCCAAATAGTCGGGAGTCGGTAGTTTTTCCGACTCTCAACTTCGACTCCCCATCCCTGGTTACATGTATATTGATTTTATAATAGTTAGTTTTTTCAGTTATTTAATTAACTTTATTTTAAAGTAAAATTTTTGATGATGACTCTTCTGAATGCAGTTTTTCATTTTGCTTCCAAAAATTAAAAAATATACAGGGTGTTTTATTTGAAAAAATGTAATTGGGGTAATTCCTGCTAAATCAGAAATGCAAGAAAATTTAAAATATCAATAAATTTTTTATTTGGAACCATATATTTTAGCCAACTTTAAAACGAAAGCTTTCAAAATATTTGTGTTTGAATACTCTTGATTTTCCATTTTCGTGGATACTTCAGAAAAACGCAATAAAAGTGGTTTACAGTTATATATTGGCATTTGTTGTCATTTCCAAAGGTTACTATTTAAAAATGTTGCAATTTGTCTTAACTTTATCAAAAATTCTTAATAACTCGAAAATTGTTGCAGATAGTTGTAGAAAACGCTAATACAGATTGATGCAGAATGTAATTTTGCATTAGAAAATGAAAAAAAAGTTTGGGCATTGTATTTGAAAAAAACGAGTTTTACTGGTCTGAAGTTGTATTAAAAGAAAATTAAATTTTGGACACCCTGTAAGTAATGCATCGATTGCAAAAATTCCAGGATGTATTCCAAAGTTGCTTCTAGGCATGGTCTAAATTTAAGCGTTTTTTCTTCAAAAATGGCGGCGTTAGATAATATTAAGCATCACGATGAAAATTTCAAAAAACTCCAAAAATCTAAAAAATTACTGCATATAGGTACAGGGAATGCTAATAAAAGTCCCTCTAAAATAACGTGCTAAATCCAAAAATGAAATAAAAAATAGACCATAATACAATCTTGGTTTCCGGGTTTGGAACCGCGTCTTCTATATCTAGAAGTAGTTGACGTTTCGACCATTGTGTCTTGGTCTTTTTCAAAACGACTGTCGTTGCTTGGTGGCTGGTTGGTAAAACAACCTAACTTGTAATCGGGAGGTTCTGGGTTCGATTCCCAGGGCCGACTGTCATTGTAGAGGTTTCAGCTGAAGAGGGGGTACAGCAGCTCCTCGCGAGCGGAACAGCCACGTGACCGTGACGTGAATCGCAGCACTTGTGAGCATCTTGTGAGTTGTGAGCATGAGTGACGGATTCAGACTCGGAATCTGCTTCCTTAGCGCATGCGCACTGCGATGCAGTCTATAGTCTAGTTGCCCACGCCGTGCCGTTGCTCACTTAATTCTGGATAAGGTTTCTCCGTTTGCTTTCTCTATGCACAGACAATTCCCTTGGAAGGCGCACTCTATTGATATATCCGCACGCTACGCTTTAAGTTATTTACCAAGGAGCTGGCTGGTTCACTCATTTATACGAAGATAATTATTATTTCCGTTGTAAGTAGATTTTATTGATTGTATGATGTAGTTATCGACGAATTTTGTAAAAAACAGCGAAGAATAAAAGAAAATTTAAAAAAATGAATGTCGTTTTTTTGGACAGCATCCTCTTGGTTGAAAAGTCATCGCACGCCACTGCTGTACAGGTTTCGTAAATAATATTTCTCACTGGTAAAATTCGCGCGATTAGGTTGAAATAAAACACCAGTCAATATTCGCGCGAATACGCTCACATTCGCGCGAAACTCATTTAGCGCGAATACGGTTCTAGTTCTAATGTAACCGCAATCAAAGTTTTGAACATTTAAGCGATAACAATACTATCTGCATACTATGTTTGGCGTATAGTAAAGCGAAAGTTAAAAATTTGATAATACTGTAAAACACTTACTTTAGATCCACTTGTACGTTTTTCTTCATGTTTCGTTACTAATATAGGATTATCATACTTTACTAAGGTATTTGATGCAGGAAGAATTCGTTCTGCCATAATGTGCTAAACAATAAAGCTATGTTTGTGAATTTTGTATCTAATGCTACTGACAGTAAATGTCTGTCAACATTTATAGAATGTTTACCAATAACCAAGGTAACTGAGATTTTGGGAATTTGCCATAGCAACAATTTTATTGATTTTCCTGACTATCAATAATAACTTTTTCTTATAGCCTTAATTGGATAAAATAGTATATTTAACAACAAGAGATGAAAGTCCAGTTTTTTTCGTGAGGTGAGATTTATTCACGAGCCGCAAAGCGGCGAGTGAGAGAATCTCACGAACGAAACAAACTTGATTCATCTCGTCGTAAATGCTATTTTTACTACGAATTTAAAATGATATTAGAACGAAAGTTAATGTAAACGAACTAAATGATAATAATTATGTATAAAGTCTAAATTAATACTCCACACTGACATTGGCAGAAATAAAATTATAATCTGCAACCAAATATATTTAATATTAATTTTTTTACCATTCTTAGGCTTTTATATAAAAGGCTACTCCTACATTAAAATTAAATTATTTGATAAGAATATTAACGCAATTTTAGTGTAGGTATTATGAGTTTAAAGTAAAAAAAATCGTAAATTTTACAATTTGATTTTGACACTGACATTGACATTATTTTCGCCACCAGTGGTCTGAAGTATTAAAAGAAAATTAAATTTTGGACACCCTGTAAGTAATGCATCGATTGCAAAAATTCCAGGATGTACTCCAAGGTTTCTTCTATGCATAGTCTAAATGTAAGCGCTTTTTCTTCAAAAATGGCGGCGTTATGGTGCCTTTCCACGTGAGAGTAAACTACTCTCGATAGCAGCGTCGCCAAGGATACAGCCAATTGCGAGTTACTCTCAGGGGCTGTATCCTTGGCGACGCTGCTATCGAGAGTAGTTTACTCTCACGTGGAAAGGCACCATTAGATAATATTAAGCATCACGGTGAAAATTTAAAAAAAATCAAAAAAGTCCAAAAATCTAAAAAATTACTACACTTAGGTATAGGGAATGCTAAAAAAATTCCTCTAAAATAACGTTTTAAATCCAAATACGCAATAAAACATAGACTATTGTATTTGAAATAAGAAAATAGTTGTCAACTTCCGGTATTTGCGGAAGTGTCGCCATTTTGAAAATATTTTCAATAAACAGATCAGATGCCATTATGGTCATAACCAAAATTTCAGATCAATACCCTTTTTCATTCTTCATATATTTTTAAGTCGCGGTCTCAGTCAATCACCCTGTATAGGTATACATATTATATAAAATTTCCACCTGCATCGGTCGTGTTAGCCGAGTGGTTATTGAATCCACAAATAGTATTTTTTTCGCAAAACTTTATAATATGACTTTAATTTAAGAAAGTATCGATTTAAATAATGCCAGTATTAAAATTTCATCCAGACCGTGTCGACTGTCAGTTGTGAAGAGTAGGTAGTCATAGATCAGCGATTCTTAACCGGGGGGCCGTGAAAGATTTTAAGGGGGGCCGCGAAAAAATTATCAAACGTTTTTACTTTTTAAAATATTGAAATCTTTAAAAAAAAATATTTTTGCTCCTTATTTTACTCGAACCATCGGAGACATTATCTTCTTAAATAAATCGTAATATTTTTGTTACTACAAAGTACGGGGCCGCGAAAATATTTTAAGATATTTACGGGGCCGCGACTACTAAAAGGTTAAGAACCACTGTCATAGATGAATAATATACAGACTAGGGTTTCTCGTATTTGACCAATTTGCTTGTCCCGGGATTTCCCGAAATCCCGGGATGCAAAGAATTATGTCAATATTTTTAAATAAATAACCCAAAAAATTAAGGAAGTAAAAGGTATATTACTTAAAAACAACTCCAAGTCATATATGTAATACATTTTGCTCCATGATTCCATGATTATTATAAATAATTAAATAATATGGGCGAGAGAAACATACATTTGGGAAATATAACCTTTCTATTGCAATTTCATATTTATGAACACAATAATATCATTTTTACTATGAATTTTTGTAATATGATTTAAGAAAACAAAGGTGATCTATGCTTTGGACAATTAGTCTTTTTCTTAATTTATTAACAAAAACTTTTGCTGCATAAAATGCTCTCTCAGTCTGTGTTGATGTAGGTGAAATTGTCTTAAGAGCATCTAGCATCAATAAAATTTTATTTATGCTATTTTGCTTCGAATTGCCAGGGTACACAAAAAAAAAACTGTAAAAGCATTTTCAAGATATTAACTTTGTCATACTAAAAGAGAAAAATTATTTTGAAATAAATTTTTCCATAATTTACTGTTAGTAAAGATATTTAGGTATAATAAATTCTAAACATCACGTATCATAGATTTCCAAAAGAAGAACACCTACAACAAGTATGGATTAGAAATGCCAAAGACCCATTGTATTTAACACGGCGACAAGCCAAATTTGTTCCATCCACCAATTTTTTTTTAACTAGTTAAAATTAAAAAATTGTTTAGCAATCCTATATTACTGAAAAATGGAACAAAAGTTTGGTCATCATGTTTTATAATTTGACTACTTTTAAGAGAGAGCTTAGTAAAAAACATAAATTGTTAGCACGTGTGTATAGGTGATTAGGTAGTATGACATTTATTAAATAGCTCACCAAAAAACATTATTTTAATAAATATGTTTTTAAAAAATTCGTTTGCCAGATAAGATAAGGTTTCTTGTACACCAAATGGGTTGATTTACATACACCTGAACGTTTAATACATTACATGTGTGACATATGACACATTTGTCACTTTATAAATAACATTTCTAGGACGTCATAGGTGACGTAATTAATAACACTCTTTCGTCATTAATCTGATAACGGATTTCGTCGGATGGGTCATCCTATCAGTTAACTATCCTTGAATATTTATGAATATGAACCACAGCGCACAGCGTTCTTAGAAAAATATTTTTAAAATTTTTAAAAAATCATCACCTTTTTAACAGAAATTCAAGAGATTTGTGAATTTAATTAGTATCATTTATAATTTAATTAGTATCATTTATAATTTTATTAGGAATTAAGTAATAACATTTAAAGGATGAGACATTCGTTTTTTAAAGGATCGTGTGTTTAGTCAAATACAACGATTTTGTGAAAAATAATAATAAATAACTTTTAAACTAATTTTTCACAAAATTTTTCCTGTTTGCTTTTTTTTTAATGCACTATCGCATTTAGAATTTAATTCTCTATCAGAATCAATAAAAAAGAGCATTACCATGTTAGTTTTAAAAAGTTGCCAATCGCCAGTCTGACATATTTCATTGTGAATTTTCCACGATTTACAAAAATATACGGTTTATAGGGGTTTCCTCTTAAAATAACAAAGTCAAACTGAATGACCCTGTATATTCAAGTATATTGTTATTTTAATAATATCTTGGCTATGATCTTTAATCGTCAGTTATTTTGAAACATCCTATACATACGTGTCCTACTTTGAGTATAGCGAATTCTATAGATACAAGATACGAGTATATCAGTGGCGAGCGGTGACTTTTCAACCAGGGGATGCTGTCCAAAAAAACGAACAATTTATTTTTTTTAAATTAATTTTATTCTACGATCTTTTTTACAAAATTCGTCTATAGCAACATCATACAATCTTTTTTTATTTTTCATATTTAGCAATAATTTTTTTCCAATTGATATTAAAGCGAGAGCAGACAGTCTATCTTCATTTTGGCTGCTTCTGGTGAATGTTTTTATTCTTTTCATTGTTGAAAACGATCGTTCAGCCGATGCGCTCGTGGAAGGTATAGTGCAAATTAATGTATTAATTTAAATACTTCTGTCAAAACATCTTTTAACTCATCTTTCACAATTAATTCTTTTATGCAATTTATAGATTTTAAATGAAAGTCGGGAGTCGAGTACACGTAAACTAATTGACTTTTTAACTTCATAAAATCAAAGTATTTTCCATAAGTTGGCTGAAGTGATTGTAATAGAAAATCCGGAAAATTCTTTTCATATTCTTTAAATTTTCAATCAAAAATTGCAATTATTATTAACTACAGTTTCATCCATATTATGGGTCGTATTAAATAATAAGCAAAATTATAAGTAGCGAAACAGTGCACTAAAAATAGAGTTAAGCTTATTTAAATAGAAGAAGCTTGATTTAAAGAAAGTAAACAAAAATCAATTTACAACGGAAATGATTATTTTTGCAGCGTGCAGTAATAACAATGGAGTGCGGCTGCCCTATCATATTAACACAGAGGAACCATGAGAGTAATCGCTTCCCGTAGCTGTTAAAGTAAGCCACAACACGGGCAATAGGCTATGGACTGCATCGCAGTACGCATGCGCCCAGAACGCAAATTTTGTATCCACAATCAGCATAGCTTCCCTCAGTCGCAGGGTATGCGAAGTGAGATACATGACCTTGGGCCATAACTTTTTTATTTACATCCGTGCTTCTTAGCAACCCCCGCGAGATGGCGACTTGCAATTTTAGCAAAGAAAACAATCTTTCATCACAAAACAGAAAGCGAACCCCAGAAGCGAACCATTTTCAAATTTAACGTATATTTAACGCTTGTATTTATTCCTACATAATAAATTGTGAAGGATTATAACGGTAATAAGTAGTATTACACTTGTTTAACATGTTGCTTTAATTATCCTACACCCGTATTAGTGACCTAGCTGTGATATTAAAAGTGAAATGGAGATTATAATGAGTTCTAGGAAATTTAGAATGGGTCCTCAAATCTGGAAATCAAGAAATCGTTTCAAATGTAACTGTTCGTTAACGAAATTGAAAAGATGGTATAAAAGGGTAAGTCATTTTATTGTTTTTGTTTATTACATTATTGTTTTTGGTGTCCAAAATATAAATTAATTGAACGTGTTCAGCTTTTGGGCCTTATTTCAAAACGTTAATTATAAATAATTTTTCCAGAATACATTCACCAGGATCCAATTGTGAAGCTGATAATTGTCAAAGCTTTTTCATTCCACAACACTTCATCACTCAAGGGGTTCAACAGTCACCCGAGCCTGAGGATTGGGTACCACATTTCGTGCTTGAAACTTTCGATGAAGCCAAACCATTAAAGTTGGCCACGATTGGCTATATTAGTGGCTTCATTGCTAAGGGCATCATTCCGAAATTTGTAGACTGCAGGGTATGTTTAGCTAACATTCAGGTGAACTTTCCGTTGCACATGCATTTGTGGATTTAAAACAATATGACGAGGAAGTTCAGCTGAATTATTGTTCAGACAAATTTATTTCATGTTTATGTTCTACATAAAATTATGTACATTTTTTATTACCATAAATTTTACATAAAAAACAAATTTCAATGATAAAATCTTTTGTTGTCGATCATGTAAGTTTTCCGTTTGACATTCATCGTGAAGATTTGATTGAAGCTCTTTTTTTTGTCAAATTTTTGCAGATTTTTAATTTTCAATTATGTTAATAAAATAAACTAAATAGGGCAGCACATATTATTTACAACAAAAGATTGCGCATAAGTGATTGTAAATTTTTAATTTTAAGTTTTTTTTTTGTAATACAGTAAGCGCTTGATATTATGATAACTGGTTATTTAAAACCAACCGTGTTACAGAATCAAATTTAAAACGTTGAAATCATATTGGTCGTAGAATCATACTTTACGAGTCAATTTTTGATGCATTTATGATATTGTGTACTCCTGTATTAACCTAAATTTTGCAGATTTTTAAATTAAATTTGTTCATTTGGTAAGCAAAAATTTCTTAAATGCATTCTTAATTTTTTTGTTTTTCTCATGTCTACATTATATATTCTAATTTTTTGTTATTAGAATCACTGTTTAATATAATCATTTAATTAAGGTGATCACAATAAACGGCGTTTACTGTAATAATTTATATTATGTATATTTATATTTATGATGTGTTTTATAATTGTGCAATGTTTTTGCAATTTTTATATTATTTAATAAATGTATAATTATATTTTTTCTTTTATTTCATCGTCTTTCAATTTCAATACATTCAGTTTTGTTGGCATGTTTTTAATTAAAAACATGTCAACAAAACTGAATAGTTACTGTTTTAATACTGAATTTATTTGAAGTGAAAGCTGGGTGGACTTTCAAAAGTCCCGCTTAATTTAGTTAGTTCTTTCCACCCCCGTCAGATAGCGCAATACTGAACAAGCAGTTACTTAGGCACTTCGTATTCTATCTTCTTCTATGCTCAGTCGGGCTCACAATTGTTAGTGCTGTGCATCGCATGCATTTCGTCAGCCGCTCGCTGGATGTAGATTATATAACGCAAATTTTCGAGCAAGCAAAACATCGTATATAATAAATAAAATTACAACGTAACAAAAAATAAAATCAAAGCGAAATAAAGCTACACGAAATTCAAATATGATACGGAAAAAAATATTCTTGACGTGAATTTTAGGGGATGCGCCGCATCCAACGCATCCATGGACCGCACGCCGCTGGAGTATATATAATTTTTATACGGGTATATATTTTTAATTTCTTAAAATTATATGATACCTTAATATGCAGTTTTTTTGGAACGCTTTTACGGCTGGCCTAACTAAAGGACATTAATTTGTGTCTATTGGGTTTATAGAAATGAGCGCATCGCAAGGGAAAACACCTTAAGAATCCAGTACTAAATGGAATTGGGAGGGCGATGCATACGTGCATAGCTACCAGGCCAGGAGCTCACTCATAGTTATGAACAGCGCATTCGTGTAAAAATCTCGGCAACAATTCGTCTCCTCGTTCATGGACTGTTTTGATCGTCCGCAAACCAGTTACCAGTCCACGAATTGATCTGAAAGTTGATGGAACGAATAACCCCGTCCGGTGAACTGTCAGAGACTGTGATGGAACGCGATATTGATACGTGATTGATACTGCGCAGAATCGTGACAGTACATTTGATCGTTTATAGCGTTGTTGGAACAAACATGGAACAAACCCATAGAGTATTTTCATAGAACAAGTTGGTGCTTTTATTGTTTATATCGTATGCATAAGATGCTTTATAAAAATAATGTCGTGTTTGCAAAATAGTGAAAGTATACTGTGTAAAACATTAATGATAAATTGTTTCATATAAAGTCGATGAAACTATTCCAAATATAAAAACGTAATTGAGGTTATGTATGACAAATATTGCTAATATATGCATTAAAGATTAAATTTCACTGAAATATGTGGCGACAAAATAATGTAGGATCTAACACTAATACGAGTTCCCAAAGACGCAGTAGAGGAGATAGCGATGAAGAAATAAATTCTGCCCCTTTAAATCCCCAACCAGCGAAAGCACCTCGGATGGATCCAAAATACACATACCTAGAAAATTCTTGTCAATTGACGGTAAAGTAATGTAAGCATACACTAAAATTGCACTAATTTTAAACATTGCAGATAAATAATCCAGAAAATGTCTTAAAAATAGTTGGAAATTTATATCATGAACGACTTATGTGTGATGTTTATCTGACAGTAGGTAATAAGGAGCATGCCGCTCATCGATTGATTCTTTGTGCATTTAGTGATGTTTTTCAGGTATATTTTTACATTTCGTAGATTATGTTTGTCTAATCTATGTTTCTTTAGGCCATGTTAATGAAGCCTGAGTGGAGCGAATGTCATACAAGTAAAGTTGTCCTTATGGAACTCCCAGAATGTGAAAGTGTTTTTCATTTGTTTTTGGAATATTTTTATACAGGAAAGATCATCATTACCCATACAAATGTGATGGCAATTTTAGCCTTAGCAGATAAATATATTGTCAAGGTAACATTTTGTTTGTTGCAATTTTTACACAAGAGTAATGTTTATTTAGTTATGTAAAGGGTGTTAACCCCTTGACTGTGCTCTACGAACTGGGTTCGGGCGTTCTTTTCGCGCTAATGCCGAGGCTCTACGATTTAAATTTGGGCATTTTTACAGCTTCTGCACCGTTGACCTTGTTCTACAAACTGTTTTCGAGCGGTTTTATCGCGTTTGTGCCGTGCTGTACGATTAGAGGCCTTGTACACGTGAAAGCAGATAACTTCGGTTGATCGCGCGTTAGAGCCGGTTTTATGCACGAGACAGTATCAAGGCGGCGTAGGCAGTTTTTTTTTTAACGTGCATTCTGTGTTGAAGCTATAAGTTGGAAAATGACAAAAAGTAGGTTGGTTTTTGTCACCGACGCCAAAAGTCTTCTTTTTTCTTGACCCAAAAATCTTATGCAGGTAGATTTGGGTAAGTTGGGTTGGCGTGGTTTTTGCGTGTGATTTTTGTAACAAAAAATTTAATTTTTTTGAGGAGCTGATAGAGAACAGCCTAATTGTTGTATTTTTCAACTCACAGCTTCATTACAGAAGCAACATAAAAAAGGTTAGCCTCTGTCGCCACGACATTGTCGAATGCATAAGCCCAGGAATTTAATGTAACGTTCAAGGGGTTAAGGATAAATATTTTTCACTAAAGTCTCAAACTTCATATTTTTATTCACCTTCACAATTTTTAAGAAAGATGCTTAAATTGATTTATTAAAGATGTTAATTTCCCATAAATAATTAATTACAATAATGTCAAAAATATTTATCTAGCATTCTTGACCCTTTATCAGGCACAAGAGTTCTAACAGCTGTTCAACAGATAATTTTGTTAGTTTTTTCCAAATTAAGGCAAACAAATTTTATTTTCCCATCACAGTGTATTAGTTCATGCATACCGTTACTGAGATTTTTCTCCACTCGCACTAGTTGTATTTGCGTTTGAACGCTTAATAACTTGTTTATGCCAGGACTGTGGAGTCGGAGTCTAGGAGGAATTTTTGGTCAGTGGAGTCGGAGAAAATGTACCGAATCCGAGTACATGATTAAATTTTATAGAAACAAAAAATTGCGAGGTGGTTCTTTGCCGCAGTGGGCAGTAAACAGACCAAGCTAACTTCTTGCAATTTACTATAAAAAGGTTTTTGTAGTTTGACAGAATTTATTTATTTTAAGTATACAGGGTGTTTCTTAACACGTTAACTGTCCAAGCATTTTTTTAAATCCGACGTCACATGCTAATGTCACAGCTTATTACAACTCGGGCACTCTCAGGCGGCATTTTTGATTTGGTCGTTTTCGATCCACTAGCGTTATTTCTCTCGCACTTAGTTTAAAAGTCGGGGCCGGACTCAAAATATTTGTATATTATCCCAAGTGAGCGATAACAGCGCAGTATTAAAAGCTGATGTCCACGTAACAGATTTCAATACCACCTCTGTGTTGTTTTCATCTCAAAGGCGGGGCTAAGAAGTGGCACGTGTGGATCGGTGCAAACCGTTCTTGCAAAGAGAGTGCCCGAGCTGAGTGTTATGTTAAGCTGTGCTAATGTATCCACCATACTTAAACATGTTCAACTGTTTTTGGAATTACGTACATCGTACATAGGACTTTCAAGAGTCATATGTGACGCAAAATATTTGCTCAATAAGCTTTAGATAACCTTCTATTTACGTCGTACAACCATTTCAGAACCTTTAAAGGCACGTTTATGTTGATATTCACCTTTACATTTGACGTTTGACATCTGTCAAATGAGTCACATGTCATAAGAATGTGCAATTTTCAGCGTCCTGAGCCATATTTGGCTCATCGGACAGTCAACGTGTTAAGTATTGCGAAAAAATTCGAGAGGTAATTCCTGATCGAAAATTAAGGGGGGGCATTTTTATAATTTTTCCCTTAGACTTCTTCTTTTAAAGTTACACCCCCCTAAAGAGGAGCGGTAAAATTAGGTTATTTTATTTTTTAAATTTGGATATATCTTCTTCTTAATCGGTTCCTCTTGTACCTTTTAGTGTTGAGGAAATTTGGATATATGTAGGAGAATAACAATATAGATGTTTTGTACTTATGAAAAGGTTTACCATAGTAATATTTTTAATCTCCCACCTTGGCAAGGGGCTAAAAGTGCGACTTATTTTATTTTCTACTCAAAAACTGTAGGTGTTACAGGCAAAGTTAAATAATAAAAAAAGTTTCTAGATAAATCAAGCTTTCAAATAAAAATTCTTAAATTATAAAATGTTAGGCCTCCAAAACGTTCTAATAAAAAACACAACAGGGGTCGCACTTTTCAGCCCCTTGTGAAGGTGGGAGATGATTAAAAATATTACTATGGTAAACCTTTTAATAAGTACAAAACATCTACCAAATATCATTCTCCTACATATATCCAAATTTGAGAAATAAAATAAAAACCTAATTTTACCGCTCCTCTTTAGGGGGTTGTAACTCTGAAAGAAGACGTCTAAGGGAAATTTATATAAAAGCCCCCCTTAATTTTCAATAAGGATTACCCACGAATTTTTTCGCAATATTTAAGAAACACGCTGTATATGCTAGAAAGGCATTTTAATTTATTAAATATGTAGTTTTCTCTTTAGTAGAGTACAAATTTTAACGTAATTGAATTTGAATATTGACTCAAATTTTAAATAATTTTTTATATACATACCTACATAATTTTTTACACACCAAAAAAGGTCTTTAGTATTTAATTTTATTGTAGTCGGAGTCGAACTACTAAACTTATCAGCAGTTGGAGTCAGATGTTTTTTTACCGACTCCAGCCCTGGTTTATGCAAGTTACAAAATAAATACCTAATCATATTTCGGTTTTACTTGTGTTTGCTGTGTAGTTTGAGAAAGCAGTGATATAGCTAAGAATAGTAATATGTTATTGATAAAGCTATTTACAATTTCATAGAAACGTGCAGGTTGGCTTTACTAATAAAAAAAATATAAGGATTCTCCCAATTTTGAATGTAGACAAATACTAAGTTTTTTTTTTAATGTTGATGGTAAAAAAAATAGTATATTTTACAACAAGCGATGAAAGTCCAGTTTTTTTTGTGAGGTGAGATTTATTCACGAGCCGTGAAGAGGCAAGTGAGCAAATCTCACAATTAGGCTTTTATATAAAATGCTATATTAAAACAAATCTCATGAACAAAAAAAAACTGATTTCATCACGAGTCGTAAATGCTATTTTTTCTACGAAATTAAAATTATATTATAGAACGAACGTTAATGTAAACGAACCAAATGACAATTATTATGTATAAAGTATTAATTAATCATTTCATTTCCATAGCGACACCACCACACTGACATTGACATAAATAAAATTATAACCTGCACACGAAATATATTTAATATTCATTTTTGTACCATTCTTAGGCTTTTATATAAAATGCTACATTAAAATTAAATTATTTGAATAAGAATATTAACGCAATTTTAGTTTATTATGAGTTAAAGCTAAAAAAATCGTAAATTTTACAATTTGATTGTGACTTGCGACATTGACATTATTTTCGCCACTAGAGGGTAGGCAGTGAGAAAATGACAACTTTTATATACATGAGTAGAAAACTAAATTCTATACAGTAAAAATTTAACAGAGTCCATGAAAAATCAAAATGTAACTAATGTCTGTTTAACTAAGTGTGCCATGAAAAGACTGGGGTTTGTTAAATGGTTAAATCGAAGTTTTACTCCAAGTTGCAATGTCATTTTTACATGTTGGGTCCACATTTACACAGATATTTTTAAAATTAACTTTTATAAAAGATTATTGTAGTCATTGAAAACTGTGTTGAATTTTTTTCAGAGTCTTACAAAATTATGTGTAAACTACATGAAGAATCATGTAGCTCATGCAGCATCGCACAATCAACTCTTCTGTTGGCTTCAATATTCTGCTAACTGTGGCCATAAGGAAGTTGCTCGACTATGTCAAAACTATTTAAAATGGAATTTAGAAGCCATAGCTAATACAGCAGATTTTAATAATTTAGAAATTGACTTATTGTGCAATATTTTACAGTGCAGTGATGTAGTAATTTTTAATGAAATTGTTTTATATAATTGTGTGGTTCGTTGGCTTGACTTGCAAAAAATTCGTTTAACTCAATTGTATCTTTTATCAGCTGAAATAGAAGAACATATGGAAAATATGATTGAATCAGCAATGAGTTGTATTAGATTTCCAATGATGTCACCCCGTGAACTTGCAGATCTTTTATTATCTCCGTTAGTAAAACAATATAAGGATTTCTTTTTGGATAGAATGGCTTTGGGTATGACGTACCATTCAGGACAAATAGAAGATATAAAAAACCTTTGTAGCACAAAGGAGGGACGATTATTATTTACGCCTCGTTTATATACATCAGACAGTTTTAATACTTTGTTGTTACTTGAAAATGTTCTAAATTTACCGAGTTATCACACATCCACTTTTGTCTTCCCAACTCATATGTCAACTGCAGATTATGAAACAGATTATGTTAATGAATGGGTTGTGGATATATACCCCAAAGGAGTGTGGTTTAAGAAATGTCTATTAATTGCATGGCAAGGATCAATTGAAGTCCCTGAATCAGTTATTCCAACAGTACGGTTATCTCTAACATTGCGTGAACCTAAAGAAGATAGTGTCAAAGTAAGAGTAGGTATATTATTGCATGGAATGCAAGGAGGTACTACACATATAATGCAAGTGATTGAAAAAGTACACCATTTCAATGTCCAAGATCGAGTTATGATCATAGACAATTTGATTCCATTTGAGGAGTTAAATCCCACTGCAAGTACTACAGAAAAATGGAAAAGTTCTTATTTAATAGGAATGAGAGGGGACCAGTTAAAACTAAATGTTGTTATAACTCCTTTGTCTTCGTTGTGTTACACCAGTTAATTTATAAAATTTACATGTGTAATTATAATGAAGCTAAAATACACAACTTCGTTTTATACATTAAAATGTTATGTTTATTGTAAATATATATACATATTTATCTTGTTAAATTTTAATGTATTTATGTAAAGTAAAAATACCTTTGTGATATAAGTAAATTAAAACTTCTAGAGCAATGTTTCTCAATTTATTTTAATCATGAAACGCTTTTATAGTTTTTTAACAATATGGAACTGGGAACCCTATTAGATTTTGACGTGCCTAGCACAGTACATACTATGTATTATGAAGCTAAAAAATGGTAATTAGAGCATAAAAACGAAAAATATTTTGTTCGATATTGATCAAAACTAATAAAAATAGCATATTTTACAACAAGTGATGGAAGTCCAGTTTTTTTCGTGAGGTGCTTTGCGGCTCGTGAACAAATCTCACGAATGAAAAAAACTGATTTCATCTCGAGTCGTAAATGCTATTTCTTCTACGAAATTAAAATTATAGGGGAAGGTCGGGTTATATCGGACGGTTAAGCTTTTTTACTATTTGTGAATTTGTTAAAGGCTCAATTTGACCATACTACGCATCAAAGCATACTTAGATATGTTGTACAAACACCCATAAAAGCAATTACCTCTAGGGGGAAATTTTTTACCATTTTTAGGCAATCGAAAAAGACCTTACTTTTTTCCCTATTCAAAAAGTTGGAGGGTTATATCGGACATGATTTAATGTTTAGAAAATTACATATTTTTGGTTATCCAAACAAGTTTTTATTACTGTCCAGGCCTGATCAGATTTAAGCGTAAAACATTAAAAAAATTATTTCTTGTTGCTACCAATACACTTAGAAAGTGATTGTACCTATACGTTTAAGCAGGATCAGCACTCCAAACTTAGCTTCGTCCACGAAAAAACACTCTCTAAACAGAAAAAACTCTATTGCTTTGACACACGGAAACGACGCATTCTAATGTAGTGTGCGTTTTCCTTCTACTAGTTGCTGTCAACAGCCAATATCGCAATAGGTGCCTCTGTGGTCTGTGCATGGCAAGTGCCTGAAAAACCACTTGTCCGATATTACCCGCTGTCCGATATTACCCGATTTTCCCCTATTATAGAATGAAAGTTAATGTAAATGAACTAAATGACAATAATTATTATTATGTATAAAGTATTAATTAATCATTTCATTTCCATAGCGACACCACCACACTGACATTGACATAAATAAAATTATAACCTGCAAACGAAGTATATTTAATATTAATTTTTGTACCATTCTTAGCTTTTATATTAAATGCTACATTAAAATTAAATTATTTGATAAAAATATTAACGCAATTTTAGTTTATTATGAGTTTAAGCAAAAACAAATCGTAAATTTTACTATTTGATTTTGACATTGACATTATTTTTGCCACTAGAGACGAAAGTAAAACTTTCATGTAGGTTAGGCAGTGAGAATATGACAACTTTCATATACGAGTAGAAAAATTCATTTTCGTTCCCACCCAAAAACTTGAGTTTTTGTTTTTTGAACCAAAATTAAATAGCGTTGATACTGGTTATAACTACATTAACATTAATATGAAAGAACCCAATTATTCTAATATTCCATTATTCAGATTACTAATAAAAACAAATTTGGCTTGGTTATTTGGTACTTGGGGTAATTCAGTGGTAGAAGTAAAATGTTTGTGATGAGCACTATAGTCCATTTATATTCTTGTTTTTGTTTCTTAACACGTTAAGCGCCATTTGTATATACAAATCATTTTGGCCCAATGGGCCACCTGTATCCATTTGGATACAACACTACATTACAATAAATTGAGGTGTTCTTTGCATAAACAACACTTGTCAATTTTTTTTTAAATCTGAGAATACACTTTCAATGGATAATTGGCGCCATTTCCGACATCCTTTATGCAAAATAATTCTGCAATAACCCCCGTAATTCATAATATAAGCGCGGAAACGAATGATCCTCCAGCTCCTGATATTGATGCAGACGACAACAGCAGCGAAAGTAGCGATAATGAAAAATTTCTAAAATTGACAAGTGTTGTTTTTGCAAAGAACGCCTCAATTGGTGGCCAGAAAAACCTACTTTTTTTTAACATGGTGGCACTTAACGTGTTAACAATCTTTGGGCCTCCGCTAAATTATAAACGACGATATGATGGGTTTTGATTCTCATGGACAGAATATTTTAGACTGGCGAACCGTCATATTAAATTTATCAAATGGTTAAACAAAATTAACATAATATTGAAATAAAACGCACACTTTATTTAGGATAACTATGCACCCGTCAGCTGTAAAACTCGATTTGTTTAATGAAAATGTACACACGATCGATACTTAATAATACATCAAGCGCCATTTTAAATTAATTTTTGTATTAAAAAACTATGTATTTGAATGAAAGTTGATTCTGCCGTAATTAATTAAAAAGACAAAAGTATTTTTACTAAAGATAATTCACTAAACTTTCATAAGAATAAATTGTAAATAAAAAAGTGATTAAATCGTTTACAACTGGTACCTATTTATTTATTTCGTTTTCAATCTTTATAGTAACATACAAATGTCGTTTCCATTTTGGTTCTTATTAAAAAATTTGTTATTTCATTTAAATTTTCGTTCCGTTACTTTTTGACAGGGTTGGCCTAATTTAAATCAATTGATTTAAATCTGCTGATTTTTTTAACTAAAATCATGGTTTAAATCAAAATTTATTTATTTTCACGATTCAACATCACACGTCACATATAAATTAAATGCACATTTTACTTCCACCCGCTGAAACAACCGCCAGTAAAATACGCCGGAAATATTGTATATTGGCTTTTTATAGATCGGGAAGAAATAAAGTCACTACAGGAATTTTCTTATTAGAGACGTATTTCGGTAGATTTGCTTTGTAAATTTTCACAATAATTTTTAATTTTAGGGTCAAAAGATGTACAGCATCATTCAAAAAGTGTGCAACAATTAGAAAAGGTTTGTATTATAGATTTTTCAGAAAATTTTATTTTTGATAAAAGTTGATGCGTGACCCAAAACGAATAAGATAAAAAAAAAAACATGACACTAGATTTTAACGATTTTAAAAATATTCGCAAATGTAAAGTGCCCTTATTTAAAATGCATGGGAAAAAATTGTTTAGAAATCAAGAATATGACTAATACAAAATTTAACGTTAAAATTTCATTTTAGATTTTTATAGTACTTTCAACATTCGATGCAACCAATAACAAACTTTTTTATTATTGATTTCTCGGAAAATTTTATTCTTGAGAAAAGTTGGTGCATGGCCTAAAACTAATTTTAAGTTAAAAATTCATATCACACTAGCTTTTAGCGATTTTAGAAATATTCGCAAGATTAAAGTGCCCTACTCTTTTTAGTTTAAGTTGAAGTTTTTTTGCAACTCTGAAAATAAGGCCGCTTTACTCTTGTGAATATTTCTGAATTGCTAAAATCTAGTGTATGAATTTTTATGAAATTATTTCCATCTTAAAATTAGTTTTTGGTCATGTACTAACTTTAATCACCAATAAGTTTCTGAGAAATTAAAAAAAAATGTCATTTATTGCAAACTTTTTAAATAACGCTGTATAGAAGATAATAATGTAGGGTGAAAAATTAATAAATTAGTTGTAAAAAGGGAAAATAATCAAGTTTATTATACAAAAATCAAAAATTCGTGATTTTTTCAATTTAAATCAACGATTTTTGATTTTTAAAATAAAAATCAAATTTTGCCCGACGCTGGTTTCTGTTTCTGATGGTAACTGACTCTTAATATAATTACAAGTAACGAAATTGATTTACTGTGTATTCCTATTTAACTATCAAGTAGTTAAGTTTATTAATTTTTTACCATTTTCTCACGGAACCCCTTCTATTGCTTTGTGGAACCAACAGAAGTGTTAGTATTCCTTTCTGTGTGAACTCGATCGAACAGTGTTACATATCAAATTAAACGTCTTTTTTTTCATTGCACGATGGTTTTTTAAAATTTTAAATTAGAGAATTATTTACCAAGCAATGGACGATTTACTCGGGGGTTGCTATTTGACACGGCAACCAAAGAATTTAACCCAAAATTTATATCAAGTTTTTTGTTTGGTGCAAAGTCAATTCGGCATATCAAATTAAAAATTTATCGTTAAACGTAAAGCAATCTTTCCTCTCCAAAGGTCAAACCTCAAATTTAATTTTTTAAATTTTAGATTCACAAATTTTTTCCCTTTAAGAATGAATATATAATATAAGAATATATAATATAATCTCACTTTCGAGTTAAATTTAGACCTTAAAATTATAAAAATAGTCTTTGAATAGGGTTGACAGCGCGTGTCGACGCTTGTGTATGTTCTGTGGTGTCGACTTAAAAGCTACTTGATTAATATCAGCTCTTGGAGAGTAGTTCACCGCTTTTCGCGAGTTGCTCCCAGGGGTGTGTCCATCGGCAACGCTGCTATCGAGAGCAACTCGCCATTATTTACTCTCAAGTGGAAAGGCAACATTATGTTGTGCAGTGTATTTTATGTCGTGAAATGCATTCATTGATTAAACTACATTTTTTTAAAAATAAATGCTTGAATTATTTAAGTGATTGATTAACAAGAATTTATTTAAAAATCACTTATTTTGCTACTTACAAAGGATAAGTCTAGAAACTGGTTTACCTCTTTTACAGAAGATCCTTAATAAAAAAAGTGATTTTTAATTAACCTATTTGAAATAAAAAAAGGTTTCACAACTTTGATATTTTCTAAAAGGTTGATAAATACCACCAAAGATAAATAATTGGAAAAATGTGCAGCCCAGTATATTTATATATATATGTGAATTAATATTATTTAAAAATGGTTATGTTATTTATAAATAAATACTATTTTTCAACACAATTAGAAGTATACCTACCATACCATACAAAGGTAAAAAAAAACACTGCAATGAATTTTTTGTTCACTGCTGTTATTAATTTCATTTTTACTGAAAGTTTACAATAGGAATAAATGATATGTTAAACATCTAAGGAAAAAGTAAGTTTAATAAATTCATGTAGGGTTAGTTAGTCAATATTAATAAACAATTTTAGTTAACAAGCAATAAAAAATTTATTTCGAAATATTTACTTATTTATCACAATCACATATAAATTTTTAATTACATTAGGAAATAATCATTTTCAGAGCTCCATAAATACAGTCGCCTGCTAATGGTGAGTTGAAGTTACCAATACCAGAGTTTATTATGCTCCCATGTGCAAAATGTTTTGGCATATTTTGTTGAGCTCCTACCATCACTTTTCATTTTTAAATAATCTAGTAATTAATGTAAAAAAAGTGCTTGGAAAGATTTATAAAAGATGAATTGACAAAGCTATTTGTCATATTTTTAACAAATTTGTTCTGATAACCCTTGTAAGTACAACGTATAACACAAAAGTTATATGCACATATAAAAGGCTTAGCCCTATTAGGTAGAAAAAAAAATAGCCTAAAACTAAATCACAAGCAATTCTTATTAACTAATGGAATGTGCGTTACATTGCTTTTCATTGTATTCAAATGACATTACACTAAACAACCAAAGAAATAATAGACAATGTTTTTGTGCATTTCGAGGCCACGTGATGATGATATGGACCAGTTGCACCAGGCACCTTGAAACATTCGTTGGTATCGTTTTCACATTTTAATTACATTTTTAAAAATTATATACTTCTAATGTACTGTAATGTCTACAAGTTGGATTTTATCATTTGAAATGTAAGAATAGTTAAATTAGCAAAAAAGTGTTTCCACGTAAGAATCTAAACTCAAAATGAGCATATTGTTCTTAATATGGTCTAAAAAACTTCAGTTTCAAGTTTAATTTATAACTATTTTATTATCAACAGTAACATTTTTTATTTGATAGTTAAGACAAACACGTGACACTTTTCTGTTTCTTATGGACATCATCTTGAATTTTGTTATCAGTTGGTGAACTTTATGGTGAATACAATGATAATCAGATTTAAAAAAATATATGAATGTGTTCCTGTAAATTATTTTATAACTAAACTTTTTTGAAAATATATTGGTCATTGTGACATTTTGTTACAGCTCATGATTTCTATTACGATTGCATTTCCATGTTTAATTATGTATTTTGTAATACCACATTTTAGGTGCCCTAAAGCTGTGTTTACTGCCTTAAACTGACCCATTGCTCTAAAACAAGTTTTTCAACACACAATTTTGTTAAGCCCTTGTGGTTGTTTGAAAAGCCTCAATTAAAATTCAAGGTGCTAAAGAACACGGAAAAATGTTCATTGAAATATAATCTTCAATAATAGTATTAAATATTTCTCTAGTTGGTCTGGCTACACTCAAATTAAATCCAATATCACGCATTTTTTGTCCATCTAATCTTAGATGTTTATGATACAGAATTTCTACATCCATATGTGGCGACAGAGGAGTATTTTGTACCCCATCTTTTCGACATGCTTCAGCCCATGGTTGCAAATGTTTATCATTTCCTTCATCTGCTGCTCCAGCTAAATCAACAACTGCAGAAACTAAGTTACCATAATAATCCACTTTAATACTAAACAAACTGGATAAAATATCCGATATACTTCCTTGGGTAGAATTTGCATCATCGACAATATTATAAATCTGCATGTAAAAAAAAAATTTAAATTGAAATAAGACTATTCAACCCAAACTACTTAACTCTGAATTTTGAAATGATAAGGAATTTGTGGCATTTTTCAAAATGTTATGAAAGTCATAGGATCTATAATTTGATATTGTGGAATTTAAATTGTTTTTAGATCAGTGTACGTACTTATAAAATTAATTATTTCAATTGCATTTTGTTTCTGTCAGAAATTTTAATTATTGAAGCATTTGTTTTACAAATATCATTGTAAAATTATAAACATTACATGAACATGATTAATGAGTGGGTATTTATAGATTGCTGTGTGTGCAAGGTACTATACTGGTATATTATCAGAGCTGGGCAAAGCACCGGCCCTAAGTGCTTGAAGCACCGAGCATTCAAGCATTTGTGTAAGTGCTTGATCTAATTAAGCAGTAAGTACTTTGGTTTTTAAAAATGCTTAAAAGCATCAAGCACTGACCAAAGTGCTTAAAACAATTAAGCAGCAAGCATTGAGCATTTTGGAAATGCTTAAGAGAAATTTAAAATTTAAATAGTCTTGTAGCATACATGTTGAGGATTAAATACTATACAGTAAGCATATATAAATTTAAAAAATGCTTATTAAGCACTGTCTTTCTAAAGTGCTTAATAAGTACCAAGTGTTCATGAAAGTGCTTGGTGCTCTAAGCATCGAGCATCTGTTTTAGAAAGTGCTGCAAGCATTGTGCTCGAAGCATTAAAAGTGCTTAAAAAATTATTGCAAGTAGTAAGCATTCAAGCATTGCCCAGCTCTGTATATTATTAACAAGATGACTGCCAAGCAGTCGTATATGACAGCCCGCTATTATAGTCTCATCTACCAATCGGTCTTATACGACCACTGAAGTATTTTCGTCTATACTGTGCCTGAGGTTGTGCGTAATATCAGTTACAACGCCGATTGGCTTAAACGACCGCTGAACATTTTTCAAAATAACGGTTACTTTACAAAAAATTACAACATTTAACTATTGGACTTTGTTTCTGAAACAAAATAACATCTTTTAATTAACTTGGCACCAGGGGCATTTTTTGACATTTTGTTTTGACAGTCAACCTACTATTAAAGCAACTTATTTTTTGTTGAGTAATTGAAAAATAGAATATACTGTGGGTCAAGAAAACAATACAAAAACATAACCCATTTTACATGTAAGCAGAGTTGTTTAAAGTTCCAAAACTATCATATTTCATCCATAACTCCTAATATGATGCTGTCTAAACTTTTCCAATATACTAGATCACTGTAAACTGGGACACCGGTAATACCAGCAGCTGTTTATTTGGGAGCAAAACTTGAAGAACAGAAACAACTCAAGTACTAAGCCTGAATTTTCTTCACTTAAACTTGCCGTCCAATTAGAAAACATGATTGAACAAATTGTAGATGGCATAGACATCATGAGGCAGTTGTTTGTTTGGAGCAAAACGTGAAGGACGAAAACAAATGAAGTATTTAGCCTCATTGGTTATGCTTATTTGGGCCAACTCACCACTTAATTAGGACAATGATTTAACAACAAACTATAAATTACGGGGTGCAGCAACCCAGTCACTTATAACTTATAACACAGTTGCGCTGCATATTGGCTACATCTGTTTTGTCCTGTGTAATCGGATTATGACAGAAATCCAGCAGAGTTCTCTTTGATAAATTTATAACTATATGATTCATTGAGGAACTAATTTATTTCCCATTTAAACATTTTGTTTTGAAAGTTAAATATCTACTGCATTAATATTTTCATGAACAAATGCTTATCATAAAAATGATTTCGGTTGATGTATTGCTGACTTTCTGTACACTAATAAAACAAAATATTATACTGTTTATGATTTAGAAAAATTATATCAACTATTACATAAAAAAAAGAAAAGGAAATGATAAAAATATCAAACGTATTATTGTTGCCTTAAAAAAAAAATCAACCTTGTCTTATAATTTTTAAAATGATAATTATAATTTGTTTAAATTAATTTCATTGTAGTCAACGTAAGTAAATGTAAAAATAATTCCAATAATGATCGGTGTATTTTATACAAATTAAAAAAATACTTTTTTGATAATAATTCGAAAATCAGAAAGGTATATATATATTTTTTAAATTGGCCTCAAAAATATGCACATTTTTAATGATTTTACCATTTCTCTTTCTTAAATAATAAAAGAAATACTCATAAAATCCCACAGAATTCAGAACACCTGAAGAAATAATAAACAATTTAAAAAAATAGGTGATGCTTGCATAGCCTTACCATTTTTTTTTCCTCAAACTGGCACATTTTCAAGAACTGATGTGATAAGCAAAAAATGAAAATAAATATGAAGTAATAAATTTTAATTGAATATAACTTGACAAAACATTAATTATCGGAGTAAATCCATTAATATTTTTCACTATAATAAATTTTTTTAGAAATGGTTTATCCGTAAATTTACAGTTTTTTTCTTCAGAATGTTTACTAATTAGGGTTAAAGGATTAAAACATTGTTTACTAGTCCGTTTAAAATATAAAATAATTCAAAAAAGAACAATAACTAGAAATAACAGCTAACATGGCGTGGGCAGTCATCGGGTGACAGTGGCATAAACGACCGAACAATATTATAGTTAGACCAAAACGCGTGCCAATAGGTAGCACGCAACAGTAATTTGAGTGGCACTTTTCAAACTGTTTTGAAAGGCAAGATTTTCAGGCAAAAATCAGAGCGGTACGAAAATGACGTATATCTTATGATGTAATGCTTTTTGCGATTATTTGTATTTTGACTTTTTTCTGGACAAAATAAACACACCGCGACAAAATGACAAACCGGCCGGGACTTCGGGACCATGCCTTTAAATTAGGACGTATGGTAAGTCTATGCTTGCAAATACACTGAACTTTCAAACATTTTGGAAGTACCAAATGAAATCCCTTTTTTTTTTTGATTGGTTTAAGAATTTTGGCTGTAACATTCATTATACAATATTACCTGATTGTGGCTATCACTTCGAGAACATAAAAACCAAATAGCTCGGCAGACATCACTTACATGTACCGTATTCAGTCGCAAATCTTTATCCCACAATAATTTCATTGTTTCACCAAGTTTTTTATAAATTGCTGCTGCTATTATGCGAGGGGTAATGCCAGTTTTATCTCCAATTCCATAAACTACAGCTGGTCTAAGGATAGTATAAGTTAAATCAGGAATTTGGGCCAAACTTGTTTCAACCTAATAATATGACTTTTGAATAAATAATTATATTTGTAAGCAAATCACCTTGGTCAGCACTAACCTGTTTTTTCCATCTCGCAACATAAGTCCACGGTTCTACAACGTCATCCTCTTTAAGAGATATCTTTTCGGAAGAATACATTTGACCAGACGACAATTCAACATAACGGTGTGTTTTATATAAGGCAGCCAATTTAGCACAATTCAGACTTAATTTTAGAATACCCTCTTTATAAACTGGGTCAGTTTGTCCTGATTTGGTTTCTGCAGCACAATTAATAACGTATGTCCAATATAATATTTTTTCTGTGAGTTTAAAAGCATTTTCACAAGATTCTAAAACACGAAGTACCTAAGTAAACTGTACAAGTTCTTATCATTATTAACATACCCATATTAATTAAATTGGCACTTTTAAATTCTACTATAGGATTATTAAACACTTCTTGGTGTTTGAGATTGAGCCATGCAACTTGTGGAGGCACTTTGTCAACAACTCGAATACGTTTAACGAGGCTATTAACAATTAAATACTCTACTAAATTTCGTCCTATAAAGCCACAACCTGCAATAATTTAAAAAAATATTTGTAATTGTATTCAGGAACTAGTAAAATGAGGTTAGAAAAAAATCAATTTATAAAAAAGCCTTACTTACCACCTAATATTAAAACTGTAGGCTCTTCCATTTTAAAGTAATATCTTAATTCGTTAACGATATCTATGTTGGTGGAATATTATCAAAACCACCGACTTTGTCACGTCCCGTCAGTGGGCTCCCCACCATGTAAGTAGCTCGATGAACTGTTATCATTAACGGATGGACCCCATTCTTGACTGATATCATTTTGTATTGCAACAAATTGAACGTTAACCGTGTGCCACTGAAGTAAATGGAAGTAAATTAATGAATTAATGAGTTATGAGTTAGCAAACTACATCTAGTTTGCAATATTGTTGGTAACTATCACGCTTACAACTGGCCAGTAACTTGTAAAGTAGATCATCACAGAACAGTAGATCATCAAAATATTACGCTAATTAATTTGTATCATGTACAGTTGCACAACCAATGACCATAACGTTTAACGTAGTTGTTTTTGTTTATCACGTTTAACCTCTTCAGGGACGAATTAATAAAAGCCGCAAAAAGGACTATTATTTCTCAAAAACGTAATTTTTATTAAAAATACATTCAAAACAATGAAACAAAACAGAAATTTTAAAAAACAAAAGCGAAAAATAATGCACGCATATGTGGCCATTGGGCGGTAAGGTGCACGTTATAAATGAAATGACTTCATACATTCAGGACACAGGTTCATTGCATTTCTCGCATATATAACAAATTGGACAAAAATAACGCTTTGTACCCATATCCTCCATTCTTTTAAAATACTGGTTGCACATACAATATAGAAGATAATTAATATGTAGCACATAACAATATGCGAGGCTTAGAAAGAATTTACTACCAGAATAGAATTGATAAGCGTACACAGATGTGTACGTTTACTACTTGTCTTGTCAATGAGCATGAATATTGTAAATAATCTCTAAAATTTACATGGTTTATGTTAATTAAATATATTTTACATATCTTTCAACTTTTTTAAACTGAAATTATAGAGATCTTCGGTTAATAATAAAATAAGTCTATTAGTATAGAAAAACGGTCAACAAATTTCAGTACCACGCTATATTTACTATATTTATTGACCAGTAATATGACATTAAATTTCATGTTTGTTTGCCCGTATTTCTTTTTTTTTTTTGTTAGCAAATATTGTAGTGACTGCCTACTTGTAGTAATTTTCATTAAATTTTTTTACCGCGGCTGACTTAAAAAAAAACTAAACGTACACATATGTGCCAGTATCCCTGAAGAGGTTAAACAATATATTTGGACATCCTCATTAATTTTGCAATATAATTTTATTATAATAGATGATTCTACATAGCATAGTCTTTATAAAAACTTTTAATATTGTATAGCAAACATTTGAATGTGCTTGTTGAAAAATTGGTAGCTAATATGTATTAAATTTTAAAAGTAAAAGCCACAATGTGTCTTAAGTAATTAATCAGTTTACATATTGCTATTTAACAACTGCGATATAAATATCGGTTTTACCGCCACTGCCGATAAAATCTTTATATTATGACAAAAACAAGAAACGTTTTTCAAGAACTGATTAACTGATTGTATGTTTAACTTTAACTGGATTGCACGAGTACGACGAGCTTTGCACTTTAAAATGTGATAAAAATTTTGTACAGCAGAACATCTTTGTACGTGCATATTTTCATATTGCAATCGTATGTTAATCCATGTTAATCTTAAAGGTATTTTAAATAAGTTTATCGAGTCTCCCTGCGACTGGTTCGTTATGCCATATCTTTTTTTTTTGTAAGGAATAATTAATAGATATTTACGATAACATCATAACGAATATTACCCTTATTAGGTAATCCAGTTTAAATTTTTCTCTTAAAGTGTATTTTCTTAAAAGCTGATGCGTTTATAATTTTAAAGAAAACACATAGTAACGTAATAACATATAAAAAAATTAAATGAGCCGTTTAACCTCTTCAAGGATACTGACACATATGTGTACCTACGTTTAGTTTTTTTATAAGTCAGCCGCGGTAAAAAAAAATTTAATGAAAATTACTACAAGTAGGTAGTCACTAGGCCCTACAATATTCGCTAACAAAAAAAAAAAGAAATATGGACAAACAAACATGAAATGTCATATTACTGGTCACAATAAATAGCGTGGTACTGAAATTTGTTGACCGTTTTTTTATACTAATAAATTTATTTTATTATTAACCGAAGTTCTCTATAATTTGAGTTTAAAAAAGTTGAAAGAATGTAAAATACCGTGTGTAAATGAAGTATGGTACACCCCCTTTTTTTCTTTAGTTTTGATTTTAGATAAATGAAAATTTAGACATATGATATGTGCAAAAAATCGGACTTTTTGAGCCATTGCACACATTTGTTTCACTTCCGGTTTCGCCGGAAATGACCCCAACTTTGTTATTTTAAATGGAACACCCTGTATATTTTTACATTTTTGGAAAGAGGAGGTGAAACCGGAAGTGAAACAAATGTGTGCAAGGACTCAAAAAGCCCGGTTTTTTGCACATATCATATGTCTAAAATTTCATTTATTTAAAATCAAAACTAAAGAAAAAAAAAGGGGGTGTACCACATTTCATTTACACCCGGTATATTTAATTAAGATAAACCATGTAAATTTTAGAGATTACTTACAATATTCATGCTCATTGACAAGAGATTAGTAAACGTATTGTACACATCTGTGTACGCTTATCAATTCTGGTAGTAATTTTTTTCTAAACCTCGCATATTGTTATGTGCCACATATTGATTATCTTCTATATTTATGTGCAACCAGTATTTTAAAAGAATGGAGGATATGGGTACAAAGCGTTATTTTTGTCTAATTTGTTATATTTGCGAGAAATGCAATGAACCTGTGTTCTGAATGTATGAAGTCATTTCATTTATAACGTGCACCTTACCGTCCAATGGCCACATATGCGTGCATTATTTTTCGCTTTTGTTTTTTAAAATTTCTATTTTGTTTCATTGTTTTGAATGTATTTTCAATAAAAATTACGTTTTTTAAAATTAAAAGCCTTTTTTTGCGGCTTTTATGAATTCGTCCCTGAAGAGGTTAAGATAAAAATTGAATTTAAATTTTTGATTTTATTCATTAATTTCTTAATTTAAAATTTTACTCAAAAATCTTGCAAAGAATTATTATGGACTCCAACATTTATGTGGACTACATTTCTACAAAACGTAAAAACGTAAAAACTTCAAAATGTTTCCAGAAAATCTCAACGTAAAATTCCGTCAAAATCTCGAGTTGGGAAATTTTCGCGAACACAATACTTTCTTCACACTACGTACAGGGTGGTCCAAATTCGATGGGATTGCATGGGTATCTCGGTTAATATTTAAGATAGAGAAACGGTTAAATTACCAAAAATGTGCAGTTTTTTGAAACAAACTCAGAACCGTATTCAAATATTCCATCATTTCCGGTTTTCGAGTTATTGAATAAAAAGTGTTTTTTTGTCATATTAATAATGTGTCATATCTCCGTTAATGTTGTAAATATCGAAAATATTTATGGAGATTATTTTTAGATATTTTTATGATTAATTTGATTATACTAAAATAAAATTGTTTACGCTCGCCGTTAAAAAGTTATGACACTAACTTACATTTTTTTAAATGCGAACGATAGTTGGCTATGACCTATTTAAATTCCTTATATTTGCTCATTCCAAATATATAAGGGTCGATGTATTTATTTTTAATAATACGCAAGTTATGAAGGTTTTTTAGTTGTTTTTTTTAAGAAAATCATAGTAGGCTGTGAAAACAAAAAAAAAACAAGGTGTAAAACCTTATAAAACTCATGTGGTACAAGTTACCAAGGTTTTCTAATTTGTTGTTGAGATAAACATTGTAAATATTTGAACATAAGATAACAACAACATAATCGGAATCAGCAGTAATGTAGTATATTGCTGTTTACCTTAAGTTCAAAAATGTTTGATGTTTATCTCAACAAAAAATTTAAAAACCTTGGTAACTTGTACCAAATGAGTTTTATAAGGTTTTACACCTTGTTTTTTTTTTATTTCACAGCCTACTATGATTTTCTTAGAAAAAAAACTACAAAAACCTTCATAACTTGCGTATTATTAAAAATAAATACATCGACCCTCATATATTTGGAATGAAAAAAAAATAAGGAATTTAAATAGGTCATAGCCAACTATTGTTCTTATTTAAAAAAAGGTAAGTTTGATCATAACTTTTTAACGGCGAGCGTAAATTTTTTTTTTTTAGTGTAATCAAATTAAATATAAAATATCTAAAAATAATCTCCATAAATATTTTTGATATTTACAACAATAACGGAGATATGACATTATTAATATGACAAAAAAACACTTTTTATTCAACTCGAAAACCGGAAATGATAGTATATTTTTGAATACGGTTCTAAACTGCACATTTTTGGTAATTTAACCGTTTCTCTATCTTGACTATTAAGCCAGATACCCATGCAATCCCATCGAATTTGGACCACCCTGTACGGCGAAAGTAAAAATCAAATGTTGCTAACAAAACTAAGTGTACCAAAAAAAAACTACATCAGAATGTATTTAATATTTATTATCGAATGTATAAACATTTAGATATATTTTTTAAATTAGAAATATAGATAATTTCGCACAATTTAATCAGTTGTGTTCAGCAAGAAAATGTATTTTTCCAAACAAAATTGAGCTTTATAATATGTAATTTTAACTAATTTCACAAAAATTTTATGTGTTGTACAAAGCGATGAAGTACCCGTAACATTCCGAATTAAGTGGTTCACCCTGACAATGTGGAACAAAAAAAAAACAAAATGTTATATTTTACTTTTAAGTATTTTATTTACGAACAGATGTTTGAGTTTTTTAAACTTAGATTTTTTTAGACTGATGTGAACTAAATTTATTACAAATTTTAGAATTGCTACATTAACTAAATAATTTCAGAAAAAAACAATTGAGAAAAAATTTGGTTGTAGAAAAAAATAACGCGTAGGTAACTGTTTTCAAGGAAATTCATTGCTATCTTAAGCGTATTGTTAACAATTTAGAGAGTTATGCAAACACATAAATTTGCATTTAATAATTTAATTGTGCTGAATAATATTTTGTATTGTTACGCTACAATTGTGAAATTATGTTGGTATAACAAATATTTTAAGCATAAATATAATTTACTTACCATATTGTATTTGTATTTCGCGCTCTGCAGTCCCGGAGTTGATCCCTTTAACGGTAGTTTACCACCGGATTACCGGATTCAGCTCCGGGGCGTCCCAGCGTTCGCAAAATTTAATATTAGGAGAATATAAGGCACTTATGGTACGCAATGTCCTGGCAGTGCGCAAAATCAGGACTGCAAGGGTGACAGTCCCTTCGTAGTTGTTTGTTCCACGCCTATTTATTGATTTATAAGGCAAACTAAGCGAAAGTGTGTTTGATTATTTTTACAAAGTTACATGTATAATATGCAATATAATTATGGGTTATATACTTTTTAATAATTTTCATTACGAAAAGGTTTTTAGTAGGATATTTTCAAAATATAGGTATTAATATTATTCTAATATGACGTTTCTTATGTCGTATTTTTTGTATTAATTTGGGCGTCTTTTTACCATAATACTAAACAAAATTGTTGGATGTTTCTTAAACGTATAAGATATGTATTATCATAAGCTAACTAAATATTTTTTTATTTTTTATTTTTGATAACATGAGAACCATAAATGACGATACAAAATTATTGACTAATGCAAGAATAAGGTATACTGAACTTGCATTGGTAACAATAAAATTTACCATTATTTAACAATAAACAACATTGTTTAGGAATAATGAAAATACACGTTAAACAATATTATCATATGCAATTGTTATTGTAGTTAAAAGTTTAAAATAGTTTGATAAAAATTTTAGGTAATGATAATGACCCAACGATCTTTTATAAATTGGTAATATATTTTAAAAATGCCGCCATAACGCTTTTCCTTATGCAACAGCTAACTGAAGAAAAGTTGTATAAATTACAAGTGCTTTTCCTCACAAATAAGTTCAAAAGGTCACTGTGGTATCTTCCCGGGAAGCTTTTTTATCGGGAAGTTATAACTTGCATGGAGGTATTGAGCTTTTCACGTGAAAAGCTCTTCAGAATCAGAAAATCGATAACGTAAACCTTGATGACGACATAGTCTACTAACAATGAAGTCTAGAAAGTATAGTGTTACATAATATATTATGGTTATGGTACCTTCATTAAATCTATTTATTAAGTAAATTTTTTTGAGCTCGAAGTAATATTTAGATGTTATGAGTACAATCTTCATTGATAACTATGAAACAAAATGTTTTATAAGACTGACTATTCAGTTCATTAGGGATATTATATAAATGCCTGTAAACTGCACAGTAACCAGCAATTACACGCACTTTATATTAAATTTTAAACGCCGTTTTAGGAGACTGTACAATAGCTAGAAGAGGCGGGAAACATGAGCAACAAGAGGTTAAGTCCTGAAAACGATTTCTGGGGACTTTAAGATGTTTCAGGAGGTCTAGCGTGACACGAAAATAATAATTGTAGCAGTACAACTTACATCTATAAAATTTCAATATTTATTAAAAAAAATATATTAGACAATAAATTCACTACACAATCTTTCAGCTATGTTAACAAGATAATCTTTTATTTCGCTTAAAGCTTTAACTTGACGTTTACTGTCGCTGAATTATCTATACCTATTTTATAAATATAGGACAATAATTAATCTTACGACTTACTAATTGTTTTTAAATTTATTTTAACATCTTTGCTCGAAGTAATATAAAATTAAACGGATAAAAATTTCAGTTTTGAACTTCTGGAATGTGTGGATTTTATCGTGGTGCAAACTTATACAACAATGTTCTGTGTATTTAACTAATAAGTTGTTGTTATGTTATATTGTATTATAATGTGGAGATTAGTATGTACGTAGCCGTAATGGTATAGGCCTGAGTAGTTATTATTCAAAACACTTCTCTTTGGTTTAAGATTTTATTTAAAAGAATATAAAGATCACTGAGTTGGGTACTTGAAGATATTTTAAACAGAGGCTATTTGCCTGAGCAGTAAAACAACTACCCTAAACGTTTCTACATCGATATTTTTAAAAACTACAAAATGTTATTCCTTTGCTGCGATTAGTTGACCTAGCAAACGGATTTGTCCAGAAACACACAAAACGGGCTCTCAAGTGCTAAAAAACTGACTCTGACCAAATTTACGACTTCCTAGCTATTCTTTAAAGTTAGAAAATATATTTACAGTATACATCAATTCAAACTTTACAACAACGTAATGCCGATTTTAAAAAAGTGTTATAATAACATTATATTCCAATGAAGCGTTACTGAATTTAAATGGTTTATAGGAAAAAGTTGTTTAGAATTCAAAAATAATAGGAGTACTAAATATAAACTCAACTTTTTAGTAATTTTTATAGTAATTTTAACTTTCAAAAGTCTGCAGCAAATGGTAAAGTTTTTAATTATCGATTTCTTAAATTTTTTTATTGTTGATGATAAAAATTGGTTAAATGGGTCAAAATGATCTATGATTTAAGAGCAACTGTTCTATGGAAAAAAAATTTAAAAAAACAATAATTTTTGCGCTATTGATAAAAAACAAAACACATCAGGTTTTTAATTTTTGCTTATAACTGGCTTAATTGAAAACACACTCAAAATATTATTTGACATTATCTGGGCACTTTTTTGCGTAGATTTGAAATTTGTTAACAGTTTTTACCTATCTTCATTTGTTTTTGTTTTTTTAATATCAACTTTCTTAATTTAAATACGGGTAAATACGGTGCCCCAACAATGTCGAAATGTATTTTGAGTGTGATTTCAAATAAGCAAATTATAAGCAAAAATTAAAAACCTGATGTGTTTTGTTTTTTTATCAATAGCGCAAACACCAGTTTTTTTTTCAAGTTTTTTTTCATAGAACATTCGCTCTTAAATCATAGATCATTTTGACCCATTTAACCAATTCTGTATCTCTTACCGTTTACGAGATCACCATGCTGTTCACAATATTTAGGACACCCTGTATATAAAAGGACAACATGAAAAAATTTTAATTGGTAAAAACGTTTTATTTAGGTCTTAAATATTTGATTTATGCAAAAATTAGCGAAGGCATACTTTGTGGGACGGCCTGTACTATCAGATATTTTATTTTGTTATTATTATCGAATTTGAAATAACTGTTTTGTACGAATTGTACTTATTAAATTAAAAATATATATATTGGACCCAATAATGTTAATTTTTAAAGTTTTTTTTTTTAAATTTTGTAGATAAAATTTCTTGAACAGCGCCAAACTAACCAAAACCGTCACAATTATTTTAGAAATAATAAACAAAATAGGAACACGCATAAAATTTAAATTTAATGAAAATGATAAGAAAATATAATTAAAATCTTACACTGTTGTTTTTTTTGCGGTAGTTAAATAGCATTTAATGTTTGTTATGGTAATTAATAAAAAGCTGTTACAAATGATTTATTACAATTCCGTTCGTTAATTACGTACAAAAGCATTTGTTTTAATTTAAAAACATTATTTATTGCACATTTAAAGTATCATAAAAATGTAGGAAAGATACGAATAATTCATCTTTAAACATCTCACGCAAAGTAATTTTGTGTCACAATATTTGTTAAACAAATCTCTTAACTATAAGATGTATGATATAACATTTAAGTTTGTACATTTTAATAACAAAACATTCGTGATTGCACCATGTCAAAGAAAGGAACCGCTTTACGTTTTGAAGATGCTGTTACCTTAACAGGTTTTCCTATTTATGTAGTTGTAATATTTATTTAAACAAATATAATTGTAGGGTTTGGACGTTTTAATTTGTTGCTTATATTAGTAAATGGAGGATGTCTGACTACCGTTTTGTTGGAAACCATGGGTATGATGTTTATTATCACTGCAGCCCAATGTGATTTTGATTTAACTTTATCGGAAAAAGGTCTTTTATCAGCAACCAGTTTTTTTGGTGTTGTTTCTGGTTCTCATTTATGGGGATTTTTGGCAGATACTCGAGGTCGCAAATATATTGTGTTCTTTAGTATGATTCTCAGTTTCTTAACAACATTAATATCAAGTATAATGCCGCAAACCTGGCTTTTTATATTATTCAGATATTTTAATGGATTTTGGTTAGATGAACAAAACACTGTTGTAATGAGAATCATTACTTTAAAATTTTAGTGTTGGAGGAGCTTCGTCGGTAGCATACGTTTACCCAGGAGAATTTCATAATAACAGATATCGTCCAAGAGTGATTAATTGGCTAGCAGCATTTTTTACTTTAGGTTCTGCTCTATTACCTTGTTTTGCATGGTTAGTACTCTCACGTGAATGGTCTTTTACTATACCCGTATTGGATATTCTGTTTAAACCATGGAGATTGTTGGTAATAGTTTGTGGTTTGCCGGGTTTAATTTTTGGATTACTAATTCTTTTATTACCTGAGAGTCCAAAGTATTTATTAAGTGAAGGAAAACCAAAAGAAGCGCTGGAGATACTCAAAAAAATGTTTGCAATCAATACAGGAAAACATCCTGAAGAGTTTACTGTTACTGAACTTATTTCAGACGAAACAGAAATTAACATCATTTGCAAGAATGACGGATTTTTCTTGATACTGTGGAAACAGACAGTGCCTTTGTTCAAAAAACCTTTTGTTTTTAAAACAGTTATACTTTGTGCTATGCAGTTTGGAATATTCGCTTCGTAAGTCGTCCACAGTTATAAATGCTTAAGTTAATGTTATTTTAAATTATTAGGCAATCTGGATTAAATATGTGGTATCCTGAGCTTTTTAACAGGATTTCAAATTACGCAAACAATATTTCTATTCACAATGCTTCAATTTGTAATGCCATTACATACTATAACGAACAGCAAAATAAGGTATGTATGTAATTATGTATGTATGTATGTATGTATGTATGTATGTATGTATGCATGCATGGTTCTAGTAAAAAAGGTTTCGGTTCTCCCCCTTATACGAGTGGATCGATTCAAACTAAATAAGATAAAAACTTATGCAACATCATCGAATGCTTTTGGACCACAGAACACTTTCTGGACGAGTCGGGTTCCCTTCCGCTACCTCGGGTGCCGGTAATTTGTTTCGGCTCTCCCACCTTCAAACAGTCCTGCATATGTGTATGCAACACTCATTTGTAATAACGTAATTTTTTAAATAAGAAGGTATCCATCAATTTCAGAAAGCGCCTTTTTATTTATAATCTAAGCTTTATATAAAAAAAATCAAATCAGTTCTCATAACTATACAGCCTTGTCCATAAAGTGAACTGCGTTAAATAAGAATAAAGACAATTACGAAGTTTGGAACACCATGTATTCAAAAATATGTAATGCTTTATCAAAGCTTGGTCGTCGCTACACATTCAGAGACCTACTTCATTTAAATTAACCTTATTTTTAATTGTTATTTATATATATAAGAACAATTAAAAATTACTTCACAATAATTTTTTGAATTCAAGTTTTCAAATTTTATTTTAAATTTATTTAAACACGAAAGTTGTGTTTCTAGATTTTGTAGTGTTATTCTGTATATACATACATACATACATAATATTTATAGATTTTATATTTTACAGATTGTATCAAATTCGGAAACATGTTCAGATTTCATTGATGCCCCTGTATTTGTTTTAACTCTTATAATTGGAGTGTGTCTTACTGTGATTTACGTCACCGTTAGCGCAATCATTATTGTAGTTGGAAAAAAAAATATTTTGATAATCTTGCCCTTAATTAGTTGCATAAGTGGATTAATAGCTCAATATATGCAAGATTTAAGTCTTGTGCAAGGTTTTATGGGCATGGTATTGATTGCAACAATATGTATTGGTATTTTAAATAGTGTTATAGTTGACATATATCCGACACAAGTTCGTGCAATGGCTTTAGCAATGTCCTTAATGTTTGGACGCGTTGGAGCTATGGCAGGGTCGCATTTAACAGGACTCATATTTTATAATATTTGTGACTTCGCTTTTTATATATTTTCGGCTGGATACATAGGTAAGTACCTATTTTGCACATTTAAGTATCAGCGGGGTGTGCTTAATAAGGGTTGTTAATTAAATTCATTGTTAAGCAGAAATGAAGAGCGGCTTGATTTTTTTAAAGGGTGCATAAAATAATCTTAAATTATTTAATTTACTGATCATTTTTCAATACTTTAAATGTGAAGGTGGCAGTAATACCTAATACATACACGAATAATTGAGTGACATAAAAAGTATTTCATGTTTAACTAGTATTATGATTATTGGGTTGATGTTCATTTTACATTGTGATTAAAAGTATTTAAGCTATTTATTGTCAGGTTTAACTATTGGACTTTGTTTTTATAACAGTAATAGAAAAATAATAATACCCCATGCCCCATACTTAAAAAGTCTGTGATCTGTGTATACTGTACACTCCTATATCATATCTACTCAACCAAATTTGTGTTCTAAACGTTTATATTAAAATGTTAATAGAATGTGTATTCAGGTTAACTGATTTTTGTTTGTTTAAAATTGATTAAGTGATGTTTGCCCAAATTTATTGTTTAGAGGTTTTGACCAACAAAATTAAACAATAAATATGGTTGATATTAGGTAACGACTTGAATATTACTTTTGTATTCTTGGAATCCTATAATTTCTTATATTAATCCTTTCAGTGCTGACGGCACGGATCTGTGTCGCAGCCTCGCAGCAGTCTTTACGGCAGTGCGCACGACACGAATCCGTGGCATAGGCCAGTTTGCATTTAAATCGACGCTGTGTAATCAGCGCTGCTATTAGGAGTATGTAGTATGTTAATATGTACGTCTGGTAGCGTGTGGCCAGAGATCTTGCAAACATTTTCGCCATTCGTTTTTCGGAAAATGACTGTACCACTGCCAAAAATTTCTTTAGCAATCTGGGCTTTGTGTTGGGGAATGCTTTAATACTTTTTATAAGTAAAAAGTAGTTTTGTATTTTATAATAATAATAAGGGTTTTTGTTTCCCAAACATTTCTTTGTACTCTATTCAGCACACTAAAAAATGTCTCATCACGGATCCGTGTCGGTGAGCATTAAACATAACATTTTCAGTTAAGTGTGCCTGACAGAAGCCAAAATTCACTAATAAAAAATTATAAACATGTAACAACATTGGTCAATGTTTCAGTTCAAAAACATTGAGATTATTGAAAAAAAAAACAGTACCGCTTCCGAGTCGTGCGCAATTCGTCTTGATAGCAGTGAAAGGGTTCAGCATGCTTTTTTTTTACTGTTTATGATCAGTATCTAAATAAACACGCCATAACTGTTGCCCAAATTGTCAATAAAAATAAATTACGTTTAATATTAAATAGCAAAATTATTAAACTACTACTTGTATTGTACCTACCTGATCTTTATTATTGAAAGACTTTTGACAGATTTATATTTGTTTTTTAACGCTTTACCAATTTTATGTTTTCTAAAAGTTTACATACCATTTGTGTATTTGTGTTAAATATACCATACTAAAGTTAATTATATTTTAGTGTTCATCATTCTGGTACTTGTGTTATTAAAACCCTCTAAAACCCAGCCGCAGATTTATTCAATAACGTGACAGGACTTAAAATTATTATAAAATATTTAATTTGTAAAATAAATTTTTATTACAGTTTATAAAGTTTTAATTTTTTAAAGTATTTTTGTATTTCAGTTTTTGGATAAGGTTTTACCACAAGACAAGTGGGAATATTTTCAGGTTGTTCGATCCATAATTTATGTTTGATATTGTTTTCTGTGAGCTGATTTTTCAGAGTGTTCAAATTTTCTTCATTTTCGGAGTCTAAAACTATTTTATGCATATTATCTAAATCTTGAAAATAGGCACGTGAATGTTCATCTTCTTGGTAAAGATGAGTTACAGCTGCTACAGCATGACAAGCTTGAGCTATTACAGCACCTACTGGCCAACCCAATTCTCGTATTAAATCACTTCGAACTATAACATACTGCACCAGTCCTAAACTACTCATGTCTTCTAAAACAAAAAAATATGCGATGTAGTAGAACACATGAACCATGATCGTTTTATGATATATTAATTTGTAGTTTTTTAAAGATATCAATAAGATATCTTCATCTCTAAAAAGACAAATCATGGCCAGGGATGGGGCAGAAAAATAAACGACTCCCGAGTCGGTATTTTTTTTAAACCAACTCCTTTCATAAATGCAATACACTGGAGAATAATAAGTAAAATCAGTTATAAATATTTTCAATTTCATTTTCGTTCTTGAACAAAAAAAAAAAATTAATGTTCCCGTTTCAGTTCTTACAAAAAATCGGTTAATACGTTATTTTGTTTTCGTTCTGTTCTCCACTGTTCTCATCTTTGATTAAAACGGAATCAAAAAGTCAGGAGTGATAGTCTTTCTGACTCCCTACTTTTCCAAAAAGCGTTCTCCTCGACTCTATATATAGCCTTTTAGGCATTACATATTACATCGCATAGGTATCATTAGCATTAGAGCGTTCTGTGATTAGAGCGTTAGAACCATATGTACATTAGAACATGGACACATTTTACTCAATAGTGCTCCGATTATAACCAAAAATTTGTAATGCTTTTAATAAATCTGCAGTTTGCACAATTAAAATTTGTTGTCATGAGCAAGCAATTATTTAAGTAATTTAATACGAAAAAGTAAATATACCTATCCCTAGCCCAAGTATTTTAGTTTACAACTGATACTTACGTGTTTAATTCGCTAGCATTTAATTCTTGTAAATTTTGTTCTTTACTTTTATGTTGGTATTGGTATTACCCCAGACTGTCATCTGACTGTATAATGCAGTTTGACGGATAATTTGTAAAGGTAACCGGTAGGTTATAAAAATGCTGAAGTTAATCGATAATTTAGAGTCGTTCAAAGATACTATTAGGTATGATTGTTCGTAATTCTTTAATCAATCGTTTTAGCTTACCAAATTGAAGTTTGTTTTTAAGCTTCATTTATCTTTAGATATTTAGTAGTGCCTGTTAGTGTACATAAGTAATAAAGTTAGAATTACTTATAAATAGGGTCACAGAACGTTAAATTTTTTATATTAATTATTTATTTTATAAAATAGCAATGGTAAATTATTACTAGTCGCAGCTTGTGTTATTACAATATCTAAATTTAAGGCAAACGTTTACTTGGATTTAATTAATAAACCTTCAATATTTCTAGAAGAAACAATTTAACTGTGGTTCATTTCAATGCGAATTGGGTGGAACAATGTTCACAAGTAGATGAAGTTTTGGAAGCGCTCAGTAAACAAGCAGAAAATGCAAGTGTAACATTCTGCAAGTGCCAAGCAGAAGATTTGTCAGAAGTTTCCTTGAAGTATAATGTGGAAGCAGCTCCCACTATCATATTGTTTACGGCAGGAAAAGAAATTGATAGAATAGAAGGAGCAAATGCTGTTGAAATTACTGCCAAAGTTAAAAAACATGTTACTAATAATGAAACACCAAATAATGCAAAATCAACCTCATTAGAAGAACGATTAAAAGAACTTGTAAACCAACATAAAGTTATGCTGTTTATGAAAGGAAATCGGAATTCCCCTCGATGTGGTTTTAGCAAACAAATAATAGAAATTTTAAATGAAGCAAAGTAAGTAAACTGTCTATTGTTAATGTGTTTATTAAATGTTTGTATTTTAGAGCGGAATATGGTACGTTTGATATATTAGAAGATGAAGAAGTTCGCCAAGGCTTAAAGACATATTCTGATTGGCCCACATATCCTCAATTATATGTTAATGGTGAATTAGTTGGGGGTCTAGATATTGTCAAAGAAATGAAAGCTGCAGGTGAATTAAGTTCAACTTTAAATATGTAGTTATTGACAATGTATTGGTATATTGGTTTCGTAATAAACATAAATCTGCCAATTTGTGTTTTAATAAAGTTTTCTGTAAAATTTTTAAAACCTAAAATATATTTTTAAATAAAATGATTCATGTTTGTGACAACAATCTACATGTGTTGTATGGGTAACTTTATTATTATAAGAGTAACATGTTTCGTTAAATTGGCAGTTATAATTCTACATAAAAATATCTACAGGAATCAATTCACATTGTGGTTTTAACTTTGGTGGCTATGGAAATGTTTACCAAAACAAAATTTACCCAAGCAACACACGTAGATTATTGTCGCCCTGTACAGTATAATACAGTGTTTCTCAAAGTTTGGTCTGCAGACGCCTGAATCCTTCTGAAGGGGTCCCCCCCAAGCCTTTTCGTAGTATTTGAAAATCATCCAAATTTATTTGCCAGGCTAAAATATTGTCTACAAAACGATTTGTTGGGGTCCTCCATGAGGATTTAATTTTGGAAGGGGTCCTCAAAGTAAAAAGGTATAATATAAAGCTAAGTAGTAGCCTCGACTATTATAGTCGAGGGTAGTAGTGAATAAAAATTATAAACAGTTGCAAAATTTCATAGAACATTTGAACTTAAATACTTTATGTATTGTTAATAATTAACTCCTTTTAATAAACTATGAAAAAACTCTTTTCAGTCTTAATAAAGTACAGTAAAAATATTTAGTGTTAAACTTAACAATAACCAATTCATGTGTACTACATTCAACTTTTTAAATTGTGGGTAAAATACATGAATTTAGTAAATAATAGATGAATAATTGTGAAGATTGTTAGTATAATAATAAACATAATTTTATTTGTGCCTAACAAAGTAGACTTAAATGATTTTACAATCTACTCCTTAATAAATTTTGATGCAATAAGTAAATAAATCGTTACCTCTGTATGCTATCGTTACTAGGAAAATGTCATAGTATTATCAACTACTAGTCACTTTCAGTTTATGTACATTATTAATAATACTAAACAATAGCAATAAAAGCAGTTTATTGTTAGATTTAGAAAATAATACAGGGTGTGAATTAACAATACACAATTAAATATTAAAAAAGTGTTTAAGTTGTAAAGAACTTTAGAAGAATTATTAACATAAGCCTCTATCTTCAACTCTTTTTCTTGGTGCAGCTCTAATAATATTATCTACTCTAAGTATCATTTCGGCAGCTTCCGCAGCAGACAATAACACTTGTCGTTTTACAACAAAAGATTCAGTTACCCCCAACTGTTTCATGTCACCTACTTCACCTGGTGTCATATTTAGACCAGCAGTGCATTTTTCTGTACGAGCATGCGCAGCTCGTAATTCACTGATTAGCTGTGCGGAATCGTATCCAGCGTTATCAGCAATCGTAATAGGTAGTTGTTGTAATGCACGAGCGAAAGCTTCCATAGCTACGGCTTCTTTTCCTGGGGTTTTTGCTGCTACATTATAAATGGCCACAGCCATTAACATTTCACTACATCCACCACCATATACAATTCTACTTTCCTTAACAGTTGCTGCCAAGACGCAAAGAGCATCATGCAAAGAACGATCTGCTTCATCTATGATTTGTTCAGTCGCTCCCCGTATGACAACAGTGCATGCTTCACCCAAAGCCACTCCACCAAAACGAAGCAACATATCTTCCCCTATCATAACTTGTTCGATAACATCACATTTTCCCATTTTCACCATTTCTGGATTATCAAAAGTTGACACGATTTCACCTCCAGTAACAAGAGCTAGACGTTCAATGCCATCAAAGTCTGCATGTTCTATAGCCATAACACCAGCATCAGCAAACAACTGTTCGGGGTAATTGTAAATGAGCTGTCTGTTAATAAACACATTGCAATTATGTTTCAAGATTTTATTAACTTTGTCTTTCATTTTTTCTTTCTCAGCTACTTCCAGCTCTGCTATTTTTGCCATAGAATCTACTTTAATATGGGATCCAAACACCTTAATTTTATCAGTATCCATTGGAGTATTTGCAATGAGAATTCGAGCATTTTCAACACGTTTAGGCTGATGAACTCCTACTTTTTTATCAAGTAGAAACCCTTCATCTAAAAATGAATCTTCTAAGGTTGCTCCCTTCTTTTTAATGATTTGTATGGATTGTAAATCACCCGTGCCTTTTAATCTCAATACAGCATCTACTGCAAGTTTAGAAAAATGTTCCTTATGTTGGGATAAAATTTTAGAACTTAACGTAGTACGGGCAATATTCATCAAGTCCTCTTTGAATTTTTCAGCATTTGCACTGTTGTCTAATGAACTTTCCAAAAGAGCATTACGAGCAACGTCAACTGCTTTACGCCAACCAGCTATAATAGTTTGAGGATGAATTTTCTGATCAATTAATTTTTCGGCTTCCTTTAATAGTTCAGATGCTAAAATTATTTAACAACAAATTATTATCTACACATTTACATAAATACTGAATTACATAAAAAAAACATGCAATTATATTTGTACTATTTGATCTCCAATTTAATATTATTATAATGAAAATAATTACATATATATTTCATGCAAAGATTTTACAATTATTTTTTATAAAATAAGACTATTTTACCTAAAACAGTAACTGAAGTTGTTCCATCTCCTACTTCATCGTCTTGTACTTTTGACATATCCACTAATATCTTTGCTGCAGGATTATCTACTCCAACGGCTTTTAAAATAGTAGCACCATCATTTGTTACAGTCACCTGACCTGCACTGCGACCGTAGGATATTAGAATTTTGTCCATTCCTTTCGGTCCAAGAGTACTCTTCACCAAATCACCAATTGCGATTGCACCCACAAAACTAGATAATCGAGCTAATTCTGCTTTTTCCTCTTCTGCTTCATGTTTAAGTACTCTCACTGGATTAAGGGACACCTAGAGTACAAAATAATGAATATATTTAAGTAATTGTAAACACGTGGGTTAACCGGCTAGTAACACCTCCATGACACACCTGGTTTTATTACAAACAAATGTGTTTTACATTACATTATACAGATATATTAAAAGACAGTATGTAAAGAAAAATGTACAAAAAATACAAACCATGATAATTAAATGCGATTCACTTTGGTTTTACTCTAAATGTTGATTTTGAACAAAGTACTCACTCGTTCTAATCCTTTGTCAAATTTTACTAACGACAGCGCTACACGAGGGCTTACGGTGTTGATTGTAAGCTTAATTCATTTGGCTATTGCCAACTTCATTCATATTCTGCTAGTATTTCGGCGGAAGGTGAGAGAAGTTGCCTACAAAGTCATAGAAGAAGTGTTGCTTATGTTCAATCTATGTATTAATTTTTTTTAAATGTTAATGTTTTTACAGGACCTTAATGACATTTTACTTTCATTTAATAATTTTGTCTAATTTACTCATATAAATGCATAATTGGCAATTATATGAAACAATTTTTTAGTAGAAAATGTTTTTTTCCGAAAAGTATTGTTTTAAAAATCTGGTTCAAATTAAAATTCTCCTTTTCAAAGTTCGTTGAAATTTAAGTAGTTCGTGTTATTTAGTGCATATTTAATTTAATAAAAAATCAGTATTTTGCTAAGATCAAATAAATAAAAATATATGCGTAATTCAAAAAGTTTTTACAATCGATTTCTCTGAAAATTTTATTTTTGATAAAAGTTGGTGCATGGTCTAAAACTGATTGAAAGATGAGAAAAACTTAATAAAAAGTCATATCATTTTAGCTATTTTAGAAATATTTGCAAGAGTAAAGCGACCTTATTTTAAGAGTCACTAAAAATAATTCATTAAATAAGTTGTAAAGGAATCAAAAATATGACAATGCAAAATTTGACAATCAAATTTTGAATGTTATAGTAGTTTTAACATTCTCAAAAAGTCTGCAACAAAAAAAAGTTTTTTATTAACAACATCTCAGAAAATTTTATTCTTAATTAGTGTTTGGCCTAAATCTAATTTTAGGATGAAAAAAAGGTTACTAAAAATGTATCTGACTCTAGATTTTTGCAATTTTAAAAGTAATCGCAAGTGCCCTTATTTTAAGAGTTACAAAAACACTTCATAGGAAAACGATATTTCATATTTAGTATTATTTTTGAATTCTAAACAACTTTTTTCGTTGAACTTTTTTAAAGACTTCTAAAATAAAGGCACTTTACTTATTGTTACGAATATTTCTAAAATCGCCAAACTCTAGAGTCATGTAAATTTTTATTGAACTTTTTGTCTTTTTAAAATCTCTTTTTGGCATGGTTTTTTGTCCTTAATAAGATAGCGATGTTCAATTTTTTTTTACTCATACAAATATTGATATATTACACCTAATTTTCTTATTTTAAATGGCAACCATAGTTGGTTTTGACATAAATCGAAAGCTTACTTTTTGCGCTTTTCAAAAATATATAATTTGCTTATGGTTGCCATTTAAAATAAGAAAGTTAGGTGTAATATATCGATATTTATATGAGTTTAAAAACATGAATATCGCTATCTTATTAAGGACAAAAAATCATGCCAAAAATGTCTTTCTATCTTTTCGTTTAAGCGAGATATTTAACATTTTTGAATTGTGCCAAAAATCGGTTTTTGGGTATATTTCGAAAATTAAAAAAGATATCAAAAATCTATTTACGGCAAAAAAAAAAGAAATCGAGACTACGTACTTAGTTTTTTTTTCTATATCTGATAATAACCGAGATACTTTGTATGGGCATCGAAAATAGGCCATCTAAACTTTTGCAGTTGATGTCACTTGTGCGCGATGCCGCGTAAATTAAACAGAAAAAAGTTTTGTTAATTTGAAGCATTTATTTTTAATGAATGAAAGACATCCTAACAAAAATGTTTCATTAACTACAGTTACAAGATAATTTAAACAGTTTAAGGCAGGGCCGTGGAGTCGGAGTCGGAAAAAATGTGTACCGACTCTGACTCAGACTCCGAGCACAACAAAAAATTGCGACGTGGTCTATGAGGCGCCGTTTGTGTCAAAAAGAAATTTGCAAAATAAATAACATTTCGTACATAAATATACAAATATAAAAATATTTAGTCAATTTCACATTGATTTTTTTTTTTTTTTTTTTGATATTGGTAATAATTTATTTATCAAGAAAATATTTTTATTTATTTCGTGTAGGTACATTCCACATTTATATTTTTTTATTTTTTTTTTATTTATTTATTTTTTTTTTTTATACTTTTGGTTAATAATTTATTTTTCAAGAAAATATTTTTATTTATTTGCACACCAAAATATTTTTTTTTTTTTTTTTTTTTTTTTTTCCCACTGCAATTATGTACGCTATTATACAACAGATGACGCGCTACCCAACATTTGTGTTTAATTTTGAACTGCTGCGAAGCAAATTAACTATATTTGACGTTTGCGACTTCCAGTTTAAAGTAAATACTTATACGTATACTCTTTGCAATTTTTTAAGGTAATTGTAACTATTTTTTTCACAGCATGTCAACTGGAAGACCACAGCTGCCTGCATAAGCAGAACAAATTACCTTTTTTAGGAACTCGTTTAAAATGGACAATTATTTCTAAAATATTAGGTATTTCCAGAAGCACACTATAGGTATAGAATAGAAGAAGCTTATTAACATTTAATATAATTGAACAAGCAGCAGTTCATAATTAAACACAAATGTTGAGTGGCGCGCCATCTGTTGTATAATAGCGTACATAATTGCAGTGAAAAAAAAAAAAAATTTTTGGTGTGCAAATAAATAAAAATATTTTCTTGAAAAATAAATTATTAACCAAAGGTATCAAAAAAAAAAAAAATTAAAAAAATATAAATGTGGAATGTACACGAAATATATAAAAATATTTTACCGATGTCAAAAAAAAAAAAAAATTAAATGTGAAATTGACTAAATATTTTTATATTTGTATATTTATGTACGAAATGTTATTTATTTTGCAAATTTCTTTTTGACACAAACGGCGCCTCATAGTGGTCCCTTGCCGCAAAATTTAACTCAAATTTTAAATAATTTTTTTATATTTCTTTTTCTTTTGTATATTACACATACCATAAAGTGTTTTGGTATTTAATTTTGTCGGAGTCGGAGTCGAACTACTAAAATTATCATCAGGAATCGGAGTCGGAGTTTTTTTTACCGAAAAAGGAACATACCAAATGGGTTATTGATGAAGATAATTACTTAAACGTATTACCATTAATTTTCCAGATTAGTATCATAGTCAAGGGTAGTGGAAGAACATAAAGCTTCTATTAAAACGTTATGTTGGACCACAATAATTTAACTTTATCCTCAACTTAAAGAATTTATAAGTCAACAAATATTAATATAAACCGAGATTAACAAACTTCAAGAATATAAAAAAACTTCAAGAACATAAAAAAACATTCTACTAATTCAGTTTTGTTTTTGTTTAAGGCCCACTATTTTAATTTAGTTTTCTTTTTGCGATGGGTCTATTTTCTATTATATCAGTTTTAAATTACGTTAAGAGTTTTCAATTTAATATTTACTCACAAGTGTAACATGAAGCTTTCTGAAAATTCGTAATAATTTTTTTTTTCATTTGTTGCAGACTTTTTGAATGTTAAAATTTCTTAAAAAATTAAAATTAAAATTTGACCGCCAAAATTTAAATCTAGCCTTATTTTTAGATTCTAAATAACTTTTTCCGGATAAAATTTTTTTGTATCTCTTCAAATAAGGGTACTTTATTTACTCTTGCGAATATTTCAAAAATCACTAGAATCTAATGTTCCATGGAATTTTATTGAATTTTGTTTTATCTTTAAATTCTTTTTAGACCATGCATCAACTTTTATAAGAAGTAAAATTTTCTGAGAAATCAATAATAATTTTTTTCCCCATTTGTTGCAAACTTTTTGAATGACGCTGTATAAGCAATTATTCAATACTGAAAAAATTGCATTTTTCTGTCTAATTTTATTTACAATTAGGGACAATGCGTTTATTTCAATGTACAAAGACAACTTAAATTATAATAACCACAACAGTTTTAAAATGTTTATACAGAGTGTGCATAGTTGGCTAAGAATAATCAACTACTAACATTCACTATTTACAAAAGCATTTTTTAACGTGTTGGGTTGTTTTTGTATTTCTATTAAATTTATGATAATAATAATAATACAATTAGCATTATTAGCAGCGTCCCTCATGGTGATTTATCAGAGAATAAAAATATGATGAATGCAGAAAAGACTTTTACATGTGAAAATTTTACATAACTTGATGTATTTAAGTTTAAATAGTCTTTCCACAAAATATTTGACCAACTTTATAGGAAAATGAAGTGGAACGACACTATAGAGTTAAAATCTCCCTCAAATACCACGTGACTGTGAGGTGTCCGTGGCCGGTCGAAGCTAATTTTGGCGCGTACCAGCGCCGAGGCGCGTGAAAGACGTCTTACCAGTCGTTCTCTATCAACTTAATTATTTCATAGTTCGACGTCGCTTGTTTTTTGCTTGTTTTGATGCTACCGAATATAAGAAGTGTTATAAGTTAATTGTAAAAAGAGGTAAGTACGGTTGATATATACGAGATAAGGTTTGCAGTTTAATTCTTAACGATAGGCTTGTTTTCTAAACATAAAACTAAAAAATAAATTGTTGAAATTTGGTTTTCAAACACAACATTTTCAAGCAGTGATCATTTTCATGAAAGTTTCTGTACAGCGTACCGGATGATTGCTAATTTTAAAAATGAACTAATGAGTTTATATGAAACCGTAATATAAACAAACAAATGTTCATAAATTATTCAGCGGAAATATCAAGAGCTAATAATCCGCTTGGCTGCAATAAAATATGCTCATTTATTTATTCACGTGGAAAACTTTTCATTCATATTTCTAATGCCAATATACACATTTGTCAAGGCCGAAAACGTACCGTGTTTTGCCAGTTATTACGCTGATACAGTATAGTGAAAAATGATAAATGAAAGACGCAAACAGAATTCACCTACACTGTCAGAATTTGTTAGTTATTTTTGCTCATTAATTAATTAATTAATTTTTGTATTAATAATTATGCTGAAATTTTTGCCACACATATTGCTATATTTCTGAACAATTATCATGGCTTCGGTTCATCAAAACTAATTTAATACTCAAAAAATCTTTGATAAAGTAACACTCGCTTGAACACACCCAAATGTGTAAATATAGAATTGAATTATTTTACGTGTGTGCTTGAAATTCAAATTTTGGCGGATTGTATCACAAAGCTGTAAAACAGTTGCTTTTAATTAAGTTACGTACTATTTTTCAAATTTGCAAGGTCACAACAGTTGACAAATGCTTTCGTCCACGTTTTGAAAAAATATTTGACCATTACATGTATAATTTTTACGATTTTTGTAATGAGCAAAACTATTTTTGGTGATAAATATAATCATTTCTTAAAATACTTTACATCCATTTAGGTTGTAAACATTTCTTGGTGTCTAAAATGTTTGGAAAAAATATTATAATGACGTTCTAATTCAATTTTATTTGCGTGTGTACATGACATTTTTTATCAGCTTTTATGAAGGGTCGACTTCTCGAATAAAATTGTTCTGCAACTTTAATTTTTAACGTAAATTTGAAAGCATTTTGGCTATAGCTATAAATAAATCTTAATATAGCGATACAATTCAAACCAGGATGACAAGTTATATTCTGGTACAGGTAAATATGCACACAATATAACTTTGTGTAGAAAAATGTACCATTTAATACACTTTCTGCAAATAATACCACTTTGAAAATTTAATGTAAACTGATATTACTGAAATATTGTTATCGGCTTTTAGGATTAACAAAACTGACAGTAAAGTACATTTAAGTTGATAAATGTTGTTATAACAATAAATATTATACGCAAGTCATTCAATTTAATAGTAACTTTTATAGACTCCACAGAAAATTATGTACATAATACTATAATAAATGCATCAGTAGATGTATAATATCCCTTCACGTAGTTTTTTGTCATTGATAAAAAATTAAAAAGCTAATGAATCACGTAAAGTAAACTAATTTTCTATGATAAAAATCTTTTTTGAAAGTCGAATGTTACCTCATTAAAATAAATAAATAAATACAAAGTCAAATGCCTTTTGATCGTCATTTTTTTAATTTTATTGATAAGTTTAGTTTAAAGTAACTGATAAAAAATTTTTTATTAGTCGTTAGCTGAACGGATAATATACTTTAAATGATAAATATTTCAATACACTTTGTGCACTGTCAATATCCTTTAGATATTAATTGATACCGTTTTTAGAGCTGGGGCAAGATGATTCGTGTGGATGAAAGTGATCCAGTGGGAGGTAAGATAATAATTTTAAACTTAAAATTTTAAAAAAGATCCCAATCTGATGAAATAATATTTAAAAAGCTTTAAAACGTAACATTTTTATGCTTATCACTACACTTATGAGTAACATTCTTGCTAAATGAAATTGAAACATGGCGATTTTATGAGTTTATTTTTATATTTGTTTGATCAAAGATAACATATGTTCAGCAAGAGGCTTCTTAACTGTAAAATAAGTGTATGTCCTACTTCAGTGTGTGACCAAATTTTTATTTAACAGCATTGCAAAAAAAATTGCTTGATAATTTTTGTTTATTGTTTGTTTTTACATAAGGAAATTTGCCAGAGAGATGAAATATTGCGTAGCGCAGCTGCAAAATTTTGTATTATTTGGCGGCACAGTATTATTTAAATAGGCAAGTGTGTCTGGTATGTTTCTGCAGAATAAAAGTGATAGGAAATAAAATTAAAATGAAGGTCGTGATCGTTGCCAACTGTTATGAAAATAAATTCCTTTAGCACTTTTGCCCTTAACCTTATTTTCATATATTATAAACACCCTGCATATTAAGTATTGTATGTTTTACGCATTGACAAACCAGATCCTGAACCATTATATTGAATTTATTTATATGTATAGCTTGACCTAAAGCATAAAAAGTTGAAGCTTCTCTAACATGGTTTGATGTATTCCACGGTGTTTAAATCGTGTTTGTCTGTCGTTGGGTCTGTATGTCTGTTTGTCGTTGTCTGTTGAAGCCAAAACTGTTTTGGATTTAATACATGTGGTCACTAAAATCGCTAACTATCATGGTGCTATTATACCGTGTTTTTTTTTTAGTTTTTAGTCTAAATACTTAACAAAAAGAAAACTTTTTTAAACGGAACGATAGTGGCTCATGCGGTAATTAAAAAACAGCATACCGGTTGTAACTGATATCAGGCTCACCCCCTTTTTTGTTTAGTTTTGATTTTAGACAAACGAAATTGAAAACATGTGATATGTGCAAAAATCTGGATTTTTTGAACATATATTAACTTATGTTGCACTTCCGGTTTCGCAGGAAATGACCCTAACTTTGTTTTTTTCAAATGGAACCCCTTGTATATTTTTACATTTAGTGCAAGCAATTTTGGATACAACTGCACCATTTTGGTTAATTTTTATAACCTCAAATAATTTTTGGACAACAATCAAATTGTTTATGAAGTGTGCCCACATAAATTGAATTTTATTATGTCAAAAAGTGTCCGAAAAATGTTTTTGTTCATTTTAATTGACTTTTGGGTTACTTAAATAGACTTTAAAAGTTGCGAAACTTGTTTTTTCACAAAAAGTCAATTTTTTTAAATGGAACGGTAGTGGCTCATACGGTTTTTTAAATAGAGTATTTTCTGGCGAATTCAACAATACCAATAACTTGGTATTTTAATAGGGATTTATTTCTAAAACTACAACAAAAAACTGTTTATTGAATAAAACTTTGGATGTGTTAATTTCTTTTTTATTGTTGTTCCTAAAAGTTTTAATTAATTTTTAGTTGTTAGTGATCATCGTGAAAAGAGTCAACACAAAAAAGGCATTTGTTTTGTTGCTATATGTATATAGCATAGTCAACTATGATTATTAGGGTATCTTATAAAAAATTCTATAATAATTTAACAGTTTAATGCCGGCTCCTAATAAAAATACCAAGTTATTGGTATTGTTGATTCGTCAGAAAATACTCTATTTAAATAACCGAATGAGCATCGTTCCATTAAAAAAAAATGACTTTTAAAAAAACAATTTCTCAACCTTTAAAGTAGTAAAGAAGTAAATTTAAAGAGTAATCCAAAAATGTAAAAATATACATGGTGTTCATAAGAAAATGTATTTTTTTGATATGCCACTCTTTTTTGGAGCACCCTGTATGTTTGAAAATATTTTTAAAATGTAACCCTTATTGACTTACATAAAATCTAAACGCAACAGAAGTTTGAAAATATATACCGTTTCGCCATAAAACTCCGTGGCGTCCGTCGTGACTGACCCTGTATAATAATTATTAATATTTTTATTAGGAGGCTGCGCAAAAACGTATTAAGGTATCCATTTACTCGTAGTGCACTGTGCATAATTGCAATTAGTTATTACAAAAACCATTAGATTTTTTAATTAAAAGCTATAGTAGCTGTACACAAAAGAGAATAGAATTTGCATTGCTGTATTAAGGCACAGTGTACTAGGATTAATAGGATATCTCTACAAGTCAAAGCCGATTAAAGTATTCTAATTGTCTTGAAATTTACGAATACGTTTTCCAGACACATTTTGACAATAAAATTCAATTTTTGCAGGTCACAGCACAATTAAACTCAGGGAAAAAAGGGAGCGAGCGTGATTTTGTATACATTTTTATCTAAAAGATAATTAGTGATAATATTATAGAACAACGGTGTGACTAAGACTAAAGGACTAAAGGACTAAAGACTAAATGCGTATTATTTAAAACTTCACTTAATAACAGATAATTAAAATGTTATACTGTATTTTGTTTTCTATTTTCTGAATAATTTAAGTCATTAATACTGATTTATACATAGATTTTTATATTTACCACAAGTGAAATCTTTATCAAATCCACAAACAAAGTAAAAAAACGTACCAGTTTTATTAGTTAATAGCGTGTCTTTATTGAAATTTTTTTTTGTGTCGAATTTATTATTTAACAAAATTTACAAAAATATATTTTGAAACGCTTTATTTTCACCAAAAAATTTAGTACATAGGATCTACTTTATGTATTTAATTAAAACTTTTCCACTACTTTCAATGACATGAGCGTTTTTTTATTTATCAAACTGATTTCTAATTATTGCACGTAACAAGTTGAAGCGGATTGTTTTAAAATTATTGTGTGCGTAGAAACTAGAAAGAACGCTCAAAGTAAATAATTGAATCGCAAAAAGAACGCTCGCATAAAAAGAACGGTGCGCGTAGAAAGAATGCGGCGCGTAGAAATTGATGATGGTCTTAAAAGTGACGAAACATCCGAAACTCCAAATTTTATACGTCTACTCGATAACAGTTAATAAACTGTGAAAACCGCACATTTCTATCTCTACCCGTTCTCGATATACGAAATTGTAGCTCTGAAGATGAGTAAACCTAATTGGAAACGTTATAAAATGTTACGTCGTTTAAAAGTAGCATCCCAATGGTGAAAATCGCACATTCCTATCTGCAACCGTTTTCCAGTTATAATATAACTTAGTTTTTAACCTGAAGATGGTCCAAAAAGTTCAAAACGTCGTACTGTAATACAGGGGTTTGGAGCAGTCCAATTTTTTAGTTGCTCTGCTCCAGCTCCGCTCCGGCATCACGATGCCTGCTCCAGCTCCGCTCCGCGCTCCAAATATTAATAAAATAAGTTTTTTTATTTAAAAATTTGTTTTTTAAAACAAAGCTAAAATTTTATGAGATATGTGGAAATGGACCAAAAATTACAATATTTGACCCTAAGAAACAAGTGAAGTTAAATAAATGAACAAATTATTGATCTTCAAAAGTTAAAAAAAGAAAAAAAAGTTCTTTAAAATTTTTCAAAATTCAAATACAAAATATTGAAAATTAATATTCAGAAAAGTTACATTATAATAATTTTACTTCAAAAAAATCAAATTTATTTTATTTATAATTTTATTAAATATCTACTATACCCATGAGAATAATTCATTAAAAAAAATAATTGTAGTTTATAATAGTAAAGTGGAACAGTGGAGCAATCAAAATTATTTGCTCCGGGCTCCGCTCCCGCTCCGGGCAAAAACCCATTGCTCCACTGCTCCGCGCTCCAGCTCCGCGCTCCGCTCCAAACCCCTTCTGTAATATTCCTCTCGACGACACCTACATGGTAGTCAAAACCGCATGTCTGTAGCTCGAACCGTTTTGGATTTACGGTAAAGCCGAATCGTTGTCGACATTTGGCCGAAACAGGCTGTAAGCGCTGGATACTAGCCGAAGGCCGAAACCATGCAGCCGGGACAGTCCCATTAAAGAATATAAGCTGGATACTAGCAAGTTTCCGGCCTTCGGCCGAAAACATGCTCTGAATAATGGCAAGTTTTTGCACGTAAAAATTAAATTATCAGCAAAATAAAAATAAAATGATTCACTTACCGGTATTTTAGGTAGGTGTAAAACGTCTGTTTTGTTGACCTGTGATATATTTATGAACGCTTCTGAATCATGAGACTTTAGATAAACATAAATTGTGTACGATCAGTCAACGTATTTGTGTAAGAGTACTTACCTACATATTTTCCACATCCTTGTGATAGGACTAATTTTTGTTTGGATTAAAATAAATAAATAAATAATTTGTGTAGAATAACGGGATAGTGGTCCTTGGGTTTATAAAGAAAACTCTTTACATCAGCTATATATTTCGGATCTTTATTTGATCCTTCATCAGTAGCTATAACATAATGAACAGTGTCCTTAAAATTTAAATTAGGAGTCTAATAAGGTCTTACTCACCGATGAGCGAGGATGATTGAAAGCTATAATAAGGTGAACATTAAAAATTCTCGAAGATAAAATGGTTTAAATTGTTGAAGGTACTTCATTGAAATTTGTTTAAATTTTTAATCGTCGACACATGTGGTTTTTTCTTGAAAGTTAAATTGAAAAGTTAAAAAATTGAAAAAAACACGTGTCGACGATTAAAAATTTAAACAAATTTCAATGAAGTACCTTCAACAATTTAAACCATTTTATCTTCGAGAATTTTTAATGTTCACCTTATTATTGCTTTCAATCATCCTCGCTCATCGGTGAGTAGCACCTTATTAGACTCCTAATTTAAATTTTAAGGACACTGTTCATTATGTTATAGCTACTGATGAAGGATCAAATAAAGATCCGAAATATATAGCTGATGTAAAGAGTTTTCTTTATAAACCCAAGGACCACTATCCCGTTATTCTACACAAACTACTACATGGTCGTAATTTTTGGTTCATTTAAATAAATAATGTTTTACATTTCACTTAGTTACTTCATATATTAATACGAAGTGCCGCGTTGGATTGGTTTGCTCAAAAACAGAATTTTAATTTGGCGAAAAAACGAGAAGCCTTAACATTAACACTAAACAATTTTTATGTTTTATTATTTTTAAATTAACTGCGCCAAACTATTTTTCTAGATTACTATTTATCTTTTTTAAAATTATTTGTGAATTTTCTGTGGCAAAACCATTACAGAGTTAATTATTTGGAAAGCCTAATTTTGTGTACGCTGTTTTAGAGGTTGCACTCAGTTTTCCATATAGAGATGTACAAATAAGAAGAAATGTTGATCCGAAACAACTGTACGAGTTGCAAACAGAAATTGGAAGGTACAACCACATTAGTTAAGTTATGTATACCTATATATTATATTTTCTTCCTGTTGCAGAGGAAAATTCGGTACTGTATTCAAATGCAGAGAAAAAGAAACAGGATTAAATTTAGCTGCCAAATTTGTCTCAGTTCCAAAAAAAGAAGATCGTCGGAATGTTGAAAGGGAAGTTGATATAATGAGAAGTTTGCAGCATCCTAGGCTGTTACAAATATATGATGCTTTTGAGAATGGAAAAAATATGTGTGTTATCCTAGAATTGTAGGTAATGTTCGAGTCTTTTAGAATATTTTTAATGTAAAATCATGTTTGCAGAATTGAAGGTGGAGAATTATTTGAGCGAGTAATTGATGATGATTTTGTTCTTACTGAAAAAAGTTGTACCGTATTTATGAGACAAATATGCGAAGGAGTCGATTTCATACATAAACAACGTATAATTCATCTGGATATGAAAGTAAGTTTATTTTCCCGAATATTTAATTAATAATTAATCTTGATTTTAACTTGCAGCCTGAAAATATATTATGTCTTACCAGAACAGGTAACAGAATAAAAATTATCGATTTTGGTCTTGCAAGAAGATATGATCCTGATAAGAAACTGCAGGTATTATTTGGCACACCAGAATTTGTCGCTCCTGAAGTGGTAAATTTTGATCAAATAGGCTATGGAACTGATATGTGGTCAGTGGGAGTTATTTGTTACGTGTTGTAAGTAATTTTTTTAGTAAATAATCGAATTACATGAAGCTAAAGTTATTAAAAGAAAGAAGATTTTTTAAATACTGTACTAAGTAAAAACGAACTGTAACAGACTATATGTGTATTGTCGTATTTGTTAAAAAGACATAATACTATTCATTACGACCACATAATTTAGAATCCTCTTTAAAAAAATAAATAATTAACTTTTTGGTTAAAATTTCATATTTTGTGTTTTTATACTCGTCCTAAACTCATAATGAGTCAACGTGTCAGATTTTGTTTAGATTTATGTATTTATTATATTTATTTTTTACACTGAAGACACAAGAAAAGTAGCCTAATGTGATCATAAGTGTGTATACTATATAAGTAATGCCAGTAATGGAATATCTTGACAATTTATTACAGTAACTTTTTGTTTTGTTGAACCTGTTAAATATGTTTAATTTAAATAACCATCATAAATAGCTGATTAAAGTAACCAAAACATTGGTTAAAATTCATAATAATGTTATAGAGACCTTTTGACACAATAATATTCAGATGATGTAAGCTGGTATACACTTATTATCTTATTAAAATAAAAAATTTCGTTAAAAAATTATCTGAAGTTTAAAAACGTATTCAAAAAGATAAATTTTAATTAAAAATTGTTTTCTCTTTTCAAATACATTATAATATACAAAGCAATAGCCATTTCCGACGAAACTGGATGTGATATAACAGCATAGATATGTTCAATTGACGGATCAAATATTTAAAATTTCATTTGTCTTAGTTAAAACTTAAAACTACGGATTGTACGGAACAATAGGGGGTGAATTCGTTTACTCACCTGATTTTTATTTTGTGCTAAAAGCTACTTGGTATGTATGTTTTTGGGATTCACATCTACTCTTATACCAACTATTGTAACTATAGGTTAGGGTCCAACTAAGGTTTTTTGGCCATCGGCAGTTTTATACCGAATTGATTCTAGTAATTTAGCAATATTTTCAAAATCTTTTTTGGGAGTAAATTAGACAATACAAAATAAAGAGCTTGACGATCTAAACCAAGGGTCGGGGAACTTTTTTACCTATTACCCCAAAATATATTTATTTACGCTGACGTTAACCCCTTGATTTGAAAGGAAGAAAATGATTGATTATTTAAACTCAAAAGGTTTATTAAATCTATACGTAGAATACAATTACTATAAATATAAAAAGTATAAAACAAATGCGATAAAATAAATTAATATCCTCATTATGAAACAAAAAACTTTTTTATATAATTTTATTTGCCTATTGAGTCCTCATTGCCCCCAAGAATTTCAGTTTTACCCCACTTGCGGTAATTTACCCCAGTTCGGCGACCTCTGATCTAAACTGATCGTCAAAGAAAGATTTTAAACGGCCTTATAAAAAAGCACGCTGCAAGAAATTAAAATCAATTGACTTTAATTTGACTTGTTCTTGTTCATACCAAATCTTTTTTATAAAACTTAATACAGTTGCGTAAAGTTAAGTTAAAAATTAACGGATGATTACATTGCCTGTCCATAGTAAAAATAGTATTACATAGTACACTTTTGCCTACCGATAACTTGTAATATAACTTTAATTTTTACATTGCATATTTATTTTATTTTCGACTCAGTAGTCTTAAATTTTCTGTTGCGTCAAGCACTATTTTTATGCGTGGTTTAATGAACTAATACACCTTTCACTAGACCTGAAGATACGTATTCATGATGTACATTAAATTTTGTAAAAAAGTTACGTAAATTTACTAAAATAACATATCGACAAAAATCAAGTTATTTTCGCATGACAAAAATTAAGAAATTTGTTTTTGTAGGTTGTCCGGTCTTTCTCCATTTATGGGTTCTACAGATGTAGAAACAATGGCTAATGTAACAGTAGCAAAATATGATTTTGAAGATGAAGCATTTCAAAACATATCAGAAAATGCGAAAGACTTCATAGCAAAACTTCTTCTAAAGGATATGCAGTAAGTATTTTGTGATTCTTTTTTTTTATCATACGAAAAACCAGAAAAAGGTTTATTTTTACAATATACGCCATATTTTAAACGCCTTGCTGATTTTAAGATTCTTAAATAATATGAATCAAACTTTGTGACACTTTTTAATTTTTTATAGTAAAAGTCATATTTATATAGAGCAGTAAAAAGTGAAGGCATGACAAAGACCCAATTAGTTACAAATATATTAATTTTTTTTTAAATTGAAAACCTATTAACTGCTTGTACTAAATTGGGGTTTGTCTGTCTTTTTATGTGTGTTAAATAATTTTTAAAAAGTAAAATAACTAATTTAATTGGGTCTCTGTCGCCTTTTGCAGTAAGCGAATGACCGCTGAACAATGCTTGAATCACGTGTGGTTAAAACGACAAATTCCTCCTGAAACCCCCAATATGGAAGTAACGAAAGATAATCTGCGACAGTTTGTTGAACGTTGGAATGACCATCCTAATTCTCCTTACATCTTTGAACTGTCATCCCACATTATATCACCACCATCAAGTCGCCTGCAACTATCTAATTCTCAACACTCATTAGTTGGTTTATCTCCATCGCCGTGTGGTTCCTTGGCATCTTCAACGGAGTCCGACGACGCATTCCCACATTCATTAGATAAAACTAACAATTTAATGCCACCGTCGCTAGATAATATTAGAAGATCGTCGGATAGTTCGTACATTACGAAGGGAACAGATATTGTGGAGCGTGTTAATCTTGCTGACGAAATTCGTAAACTTACTGATAAATTGTTCGAATTGTCATCATTGCCTAGTCTAAACATTGTCAATAATACGAACGAATCTCAAGATTTTCAGTCGTCAGTGGCTGAAATTAAAATTAATAATTCCAGTTCTAATTCTTCTGCAGTTTCTAGAAGCAAACCCATAGAAATAATTCGCCCTAAAAATAATTATTTCTTAAACGACACCAACAATGTCGACATGGGAGTTCCATGGCGTCGACAAAAATTCCGCATTACGAATACGAGTCGCGATGTTCCACTTGCTCCAAAAACACCAGTCGAATCATTTAGTAAACATTTAAATTCCCAAATTTCATCTTTTCATAGTACAATTAGTTACTCTTCACGAGAATCTGATCGCATGGATGGTAATAAGAGTACCATCGAAAGTACTGCTTACGGTACAAAAAATATGTTACTTAAATTGTTGGAACAGTGGGATGGACCACAAACGCCAAGTAGATTGGGCAGTAGACATGGATCTGTTTCTTCAGACTGGACTGAAAACGATTCACTCGGTCAAAAAACAATTAGCTCTCTTAATAGTTTTTTTCAGTCTCGAGCAGCTGTTAAAAAAACTCATCCATTTTTAAAAACTAATGGAGTTAATTAATAATGCATTTAAAAGTTAATTAGATATAATTTGATGTTTAATCAGGGTTTAACGATATTAATAGACATTGTTGTTAAGGCTATGTAACAAATTGATCACCTGTTCATCTCTAAATTACTTTTTATAGTGCATTTTTGTAAAGTAATGTCAACATCGCCCCGATATTTTTGTCAAATTGTTAAAAATATCTTATTTCTTTAAACGTTAAAATGGTTTTTCTTTTGTAATGTTTAACATGTCTCTTCTTGGCATTGGCATTGTACAACGAAATAACAATTGGTCCAATTTTATAGAAACAATATACCATGTGATGTATTTTGTGGTTTTGACACGCTTTAACGGCCTATTGCCAAATATATTTTAAGCCAAGGAGAGATGTTTTGTTTTTGTTTATGTTTGGCTTTGTTTAAGTTATTTGATTGGAGCAGGTTCATATGTTACTGTTTAACACTACCACCTACAACAATTTATATTGGTATCGCAGCTTTATAAGAGACGAATATATTTGTTTTGGCTCCTAAACAAATTCGTGACTTGTCATTTCACGTTTCGTTAGTGACCCTGTTATGTAATTTATGGATGTACTTTTTACGTTTGCATTTTATTGGGCTGTTATATTTTATTATATTTTAAGCTTTTTGTTATTATTTTTGTTTTAACTGGGACCATCCAAGAGACATCTAAATTGCTTTTAATTTTATTGTTTTATTTGGTAAACTTACATCTTAATACTCAAATAAATCTAGTGACAAATATATGATAACAATATTTATTATAATAAAAATGTGTTAACAACTGTTGCGTTTTATTCAACGTTTTCTACATTAATCTAATCATATAAAAGTATTAACTAAATAAACAAACAATGCTACAATAATTTAATGCAATTCATGTAAAAATTTCAACATCATGAAATTTTTAAGCTATCCCCTTTTATTTTTTTTTTACACTCATAAAATGACGCCTGTTACTTACAAATTGATTTTGAACAATTGACATTGATAATCAAAATAATTGAGAGTATTAGAATTCTGCAATATCACGACTGTTATATCAACAATTTAAAATTTGACTAAGCTTTGTGAACTTGAAACTTTTTATTATTGATAATCTAATAATATTATAATGAAAATATTTTATAAAAATTGTCTTATTTGGAATTAAAATTATAGTGTCAATTATTTGCTATAGTTCCATAAAATTAAATAAGAAATGTTTAAAAGTAGAAGGATGTATTAATATTAATAAACTCAATTAAATTTTTTTTTTCTCAAGGACCTATCGAAATGCTGGATCAGTTTCTTCATCAATTGTAGAATTATTTATTAAACAATTTAAATAAATAATATTTCAACTGATGAAGAGACGAAAAACTTTAATTTGATCTAGAATTTTTACAAGAAATCCTTAAAAAAAGATCTTAAACAAAATGTATGTATGAAAATTGATCACTTAAATATACAGGGTGTTTCTTAAGTATTGCAAAAAACTTCAGGAGGCGATTACTTATCAAAAATTAAGGGGATCTTTCATATAATTTTTTTCCCTTAGACGTCTCCTTTCGGAGTTGCACCCCCCTAAAGGGGAGCGGTAAAATTAGGTTTTTATTTTATTTCTCAAATTTGGATTAATGTAGGAGAATGATATTAGGTAGATGTTTTATACTTATTAAAAGGTTTCCCATAGTAATATTTTCAATCATCTTCCACCTTCACAGGGGGCTGAAAAGTGCGACCCCTGTTTGTTTTTTAATATTTTAATCAGAACTTTTTGGAAGCTTAAAAATTTTAATTTAAAAATTTGTTTTTTGAAAGCTTGATTTATTTAGAAACTTTTTTTATTTTATAGTTTTTCTCGTAAAACCTACCGTTTTTGAGTAAAAAATAATAAGTAAATATGAACCATCAAATATTCCAACATACGATTCATTTTGGTGGTTGCCATGGTTTGTTTATGTTCATATTGGGTAGAATTGACGGGCGTTATAGCGTTGTCGCCGCGTAAACGTCAAAAGTGAATAACATCTGTCAATTCTACCCAATATGACCATAAACAAACCATGGCAACCACCAAAATGAATCATTTTATATTGGAATATTTGATATTTTTTTTTACTTAAAAACGGTAAGTTAAACGAGAAAAACTAAGGAACAAAAAAAGTTTCTAAATAAATCAGGCTTTCAAAAAACCAATTTCTAGTTGCAAAATTTTAACCAACCAAAAAGTTCTGATCAAAAAACCAACAGGGAACGCACTTTTCAGACCCCTGTGAAGGAGTGTGATAATTAAAAATATTACTATGGGAAACCTTTTAATAAGTATAAAACATCTACCAAATATTATTCTCCTACATTTATCCAAATTTAAGAAATAAAATAAAAACCCAATTTTTCCGCTCCTCTTTAGGGGGGTGTAACTCCGAAAGGATACGTCTAAGGAAAAATTTTTATATGAAAGACCCCTCTTAATTTTCGATCAGGAATCACCTCTTGATTTTTTTTGCAATACTTAAGAAGCACCCTGCACTATCAAATTTTTGGCCCAAGTTTATAATATTGTCGTATTTATGGTCTTTTGTAGTTTTGCATCTAAATGTTTACGCATTTTGTAAAAATGAATACATTTACCTTTTTAATATGCAGAATGATGAGATGAGAGGGTGGGGCAGGGGGGGCTCTGAGCCCCGGGCCCGGAGGTAATTTAAGGGCCCAGGAGTCTACATACTTTTTTAATTATGGTGTATTAAATATTCATAATTCACAATTCGTTTTTTTTTTATAAATACATTTTCAAATAATTTATTTACTTGGGGCCCATGCAAATTTTACCCCGGGCCCGGCGACGTCTCTCGACGCTTCTGTGCAGATCTCTTTCTTTTTGTAACATAAAGTTGTTTGATTTGTAAATCATGGTTAATTAAATTAATCTTTTTTATTAATTTTAGTGCAAGAATGACACCTGAACAGTCTTTGAACCATAAATGGTTACAGGATATAGAAGAACAATCGGAAATGGTACTTAGCAAACGTAAATTAAAAAGATATGTGATCAAAAAACGCTGGGTTAAGGCAGTAAATACGATTATTGCTTTAAAAAGAATGGGTGCTAAAATAAACACTCATTTAGAGTAGTTGGTGGTCAGTTCCAGTTTATTATTATTTTTAAAATATTCTGTATATAGGGAAGTCATAAAGTAATTGGTCATTTAAGATTAAGTGATCAGAATGACAATCAAATTGAGTGTTTTACATATAAATGTAAAAATAGAAATAAAATTGTATATTTCAGCATATGAGAAACATATTCTGTAACTAAATTCACCCATTCAGAATATACTTTAAAGCTTTAAACTGAAAATTTCAGCTATACAAAAATATTATTAAAAAAGGTGAATACTTTTAACTTATTGTTTTGTTTTTTATTTAGTTTTCATAATGAGCAATGAATTAAACATATCTAAATATATGTCTGGTTTTAAATAACGATTATGTTAAAGTCACTTAAAAGACTCAAAAATATATTTTTCTTTGCATGGAATGTTGTGATTTGAGATACTACAAGAGGTAAAAAAGTGAAGTATCATAACTAACTGTATGTATGTATTGTAAATATATCATAGTAATATAATTTTAACTGCATAATAGAACGTTAAGTGTACTTAAACTTTTAAATGGTTATTACGCTATATTAAGTGAACTAAGATTAATAGTATAATAGTATGGGTCCTGTCCTAGTATAGTTTATTATTGGGAATTTTAGTTTAAAATTAGCAACTCTATTCGACCCTTCGAACCCTAGGCCGTTCGTTTCTAAATAAATGAAACAAATTCAAATACTACAAAATAATAGTTTGTGATATTGATTGAAATATGTTATCCTATGTTTTTACGTGTTTAGCATGCTAGCCGCACTCTGTTTTGTATATTTTGTTAAAATTTGTTTTTAAGATAGTTACATTGTATTATTCTATTATTCATGCTATGTTCCAAATATGCATATTGTAACGTAATGTAAGTCGTATTACAAAATATGAATGATGATATTAAAGCTTTTTTGCGTTGTGTGAAGAACGGCATTAGTCGATTTTAAACGTGGACGTTCAATTGGCTTTATGGGAGTATTAATGTGAAATTTTTGTTTATTATATTGGATGTCTAATGCGATACACATTGTAGAGTTGAAAATGGGATTCATAAAATAGGGAATGGTAAAATTTATCACTGTTTTTAATATACGTAATTAACTCAAACATTTGTGGTTTGATTTTAATGTCTTACTATATTATAAAAATAAAAATTGATCTCCATAACTAGAGGCACACCGTTTCCCTGCATTTCCACCGATTATTTTGTACGCAGTATTTTTGATGTAGCATGGAACGAATCACATTATACATAGATCTTTGTCTTAATGGTTTAAATCTTCATTTGCTTTTGCAAAACAAAAAGTGAAAAAGTAGTGCCTCGACGGATTGATTATGCAGTGATATATTTGTTTTTTCTATATGTACTTATAATCTCTTTGAACTATTAATCATAAGAGAACTTGTTTAAATAATTAATTTATTTGATTAGATGTTTCTGTGTATTTTTCATGCGTTTCGAATATTCCAGTTAAATGATGTTCATTGTTAAGTGTTCTTTCTAGCTTTTCAATATATTCATAATAAATGTATATTTGTATTTTTTTTTGTAGTGAAATATGTCAATACAATCTAGAGTGTATTGAAGTCAATGGTTTTGACTAATTAGAACAATAAAATGCGTTTTGCAGAACATGTTTTATATTCAACTACGTACTAAAGATGTGTTTTAAACTTAAAAATGATGCGAGTTCCTTACATACCCATGGGTACTGTAAATTAATCAAATATGGGGCTAAACAACTGCGCAAAATATTGTAGAACGATTGCTAATATTTTATTAATAATTTTAGATCTGAACAAGTATTTTTTAAATAAAAGGTTAAAATAAACTTAATGTCAATTAAAATTTACAAAAACGTTTTTCGGACACTTCTTGACATAATAAAATTCAACTTATGCAGGTCACGGCACACTCAGAGTTGCCAGATTTAAAAAATTCTGTCGCGGGACATAGCGACAAAAAAAAACTCGTAGCCACAGGGTTTTGACATATTATTATGCTTAATGAGTAGCCTACTACCCTATATTATGCCTATATTAAAACAACAGCTTATTGCATAAAACTTGGAGGAAGTGCTCATCGTCCAAAAATATCAAAAACATGCTGTTTCACATCAATAACTGATGAAGTTGGGTGTGCGGGACATATTAATCAAAATGTGGGACAAATAACGACAAAGCGGGACAGTCCCGCGAAATCCGGGACGTCTGGTTACCCTGCACACTTAAGAAAATAAATTTTTGTCCAAAAATTATTTGAGGTTATAAAAACTAACCAAAATGGTGCAGTTGTCTCCAAAAATATACAGGGTGTTCCATTTAGAATTACAAAGTTCGGGTTATTTTCGGAGAAACCGGATGTGAAACAATAATGCACATATGTCTAAATATTCCAGTTTTTTACACATGTATAAAACTTCATTAATCTAAAATCAAAACTAAAGAAAAATAAGGCGTTGTACCAAATCTGTTACACCCGGTAATTAAAAAAATTAGTTTTTTAGAAAATGAAGTTGGTGTCTATTTGGTAAATTAGGAATAATAATAGTGAAGCACCAAAGTATTGTGCAAAATTTTTCCTCTGTAACATTTGAGGGTAAAATATCTTAAGCCAGTATTATAATTACCAGCTGAGGTACGTTTTTTTGGTTTATTTACACAAGAAAAATAAACCTTTATAATATTAGTGTTGATAAGTGTTAACAAAAGTATTTTTGTTGTAATTAGGCAGTGCATTACGATTAATACAATATTTTAATAAATTTAATTTTTATAATAGCCTCTTTATAAACTATCAATCGAGTGGTTTCCAACCTTTTTGTACCTCCGCCCCCCTAGGGGAGCGCGCCCCACATGTTGGAAATCACTGTATCAAGCATTGGTTTTGCTGAATTTCTTAAAAAAAGTTTAATATAAATAACTAGATGGGTTACTATATTCATTCGAAGAAATTAATTAATGGATGGACATTTTTTGGGCTCATGAAATCCAATTTATATAGATTTGAAATTATAAAGTTTAAAATTAAATTTGAAATACTAGGTTCCATCTATATATCGATATAATTTTAATATCGATATTGCGTAGTATGGACAACAAAAATTTCGATATTCCAATATATCGTTATTCCGATATATCGATATCGCCCACCCCTAGTTACATCCATTTATAGTAAAAAGTATAGATGTCAATGTCAAGATTAATCTGATTTAATACAAATACCATGTCTAAAATGTTGTTTAACCGTTAACTGCCACTCGCGTTAAATTCAACTCACACCATGTCATGATCCGGGCGCCGTGTGCATTGTATACAACTGTGTGCTAAACCATTGCCAAACAAACGTTAACGTATTAAATTATGTAAGTCAAGCCAGATTTCTTTTACTGAACCTATATACATTTTTTACATTTCTGCAAAGACCCCATTTTTATATTAATTAAAAATGATGTATTTTATTTCAACTTATATATATTTAGAGTGAATTTCATTACAAAAGTCTCAATTGTATTTAAATTAATTTGCATTTATTGTAATCACATTTATACAACAACAATAAATACAAATTTTAACGATAAGATTTTTGATATCGTGCACGTGCTCCTGGGCCACCAAATTTCTTAGGTTCGCAACGACGTGGGTCAGCAACTAATAATGTACGATCATACTGAATAAGAATGTCCTTCAATTCTTTTTTGGATGCTTCATCAACATCTTCAAATAAAAAATATTAATATTAATAACATTCAAACAACAATAGGTTTACATTTACTTACATTTTTGATAATATGCAACAAGTGCTTTCGATATCGCTTGTCTAATTGCATAAATCTGTGAAACATGTCCACCACCATTTACTCGCACTCTGATATCCACCGCTGCAAACTTTTCCTAAAAATTATGCACAATATTAAAAATATTATCAAATGTAACATTACCCTTTTAATCACTAATTTTATTCAGAAAAACTGTTTGCTTTCAGCATTATATCAATTTCGGGATAATGTAACATCATGATTTAAATCTGTATAATTTATTTTGCAAAACATAAACAAATAAATCTTTCAAGATTCATTTGTTTAATATGAACATAATGAACTAAATATTAGCTGATTAAATAATCTAATAAATACGTCTTGAATTAATAGCAATTATTATATCATCCTTAAAAATGTGCCAATTAATTTTTATACAAAATATAAAGCTGTCTTAATTTTACCTTTCCAAGTAGTAAAATTGGTTCTTGAAGTTTATCTTGGAGCATTTTGGGTTCCACTCGTTCTAGAGGTCGTCCATTTACACGTAAATTACCTCTGCCTCGTTTGCAGTAAGCTACTGCTGTGGCAGATTTCTAGAAACATAAAAATATACATTCACATGATGTTGAATATTCAAATCCAATAATTAAAGGTTTTTGATGGTATTATTCGGCTACGTTTGGAAAAAATTAACATGCAAACACATTTTGTGGGTACCATACACAATAAAACATAACCTTACTGCCACACGTGGTTTACAGGCTATTTGGCTATTTCTTACCTTTCTTCCGAATACTTGAACGGAATGAATTGGCTCTTTTTTCGGCTAAAACATAAATATACAGTAATTTTCACGAATATACAAAACTTTTGGTTAAAGTACCTTTTGCATCATCTTGACGTTTAGGCAGTCAATTACTGAGAGACCGAAAGCGGAAATACGCACGCAGGATATGCTGACACTACGTTAGTCATTTAGAATTCTCATTACAAATTAATTTTACTTAATAACAAATACATTAGACAAGATAATATTTAGGATCATTAAATAAATTGATTTATTTAATATTTAAGGTAAATAAATATCAATATTTTATTTTCCGTTTAGACTCTTTGCAGGTTTCTGCTTAACTCAAAAAAGTCTGTCCTCTAGATGTGTGACTGTACATTATTATTTAACACGCTATAGATCCCTTCTTTTTAAAAGTAATTAAAGCAATTATTTTCCGTTTTAAAATATAATTTTAACTGTTGATTTTAAAGATTTCTAAGCAATATCAAAAAATATTTTATTTCGTAACTCTGACGGATTGTTTGATCGCAATAATTATGTTTTTTCTCCACTTTATTCTTACGTACGCAGCCGAGGAGCGAGGACGAAGAAGGGGTTAAAAGTTTTTTAAAGAGCAAGTCGAGAGTAATACAAATATATTATGTATTATATATTACAAAATCACGAAATCAACGAGACTACAGAGGTAATTATATTTATTAATTAATATTTGGGACTCATCTAATACAGCGATTCTTAACCGGGGGACCGTGAAAAATTTATGAAACGTTTTTACTTTTCAAAATATTGAATTCATAAAAAAAATATATTTTGCTCCTTACTTTACTCGAGCCATCGGAGAGATATCTTCTTAAATAAATCGTAATATTTTTGTTGATACAAACTAGGGGCCCGCGAAAATATTTTAGGATATTTAGGGGGCCGCGACTACTACAAGGTTAAGAACCACTGATCTAATATACTGAGAGCCAAAGTTATAGTACAAACTATAACGCTATAACTACCGTAGGATGCATTTTGCCATTTGATTTGAAAATTATATATAACATACCGGTAATCTATTGCATAATTTTAATTAACTTAATACTTTTTCCTACGGAGCAGTTACTTGTTACTTAATAGAAGATAATATTTTCTGAGCATAGAAATTTTTACTACATACTTATAGTGACAGCTTTTCTATATTATTATCTTCTGTATAATTGTGCGAATAAATTCGCTTCTCTGGTGAACGCTACATTATTTTTTCTTTAACATCGTATTTCAGTGGAACGGATTTAAATTTTATACTCGAAAAAATCCTAAATAATTTTTAGGCTGTCAATAAAATTTTTATAAAACTTGTGTAAAAAATAACATAGTAATTACTGGTACTTAATCAAAGAATTAGCTAATATAATTATTTCAGTTATATTTTTAACAAATGATGTACGAAAAAACACTAGTTGAACTCTTTATTTACGATTTTAATTTTTGAAATAGTTCAAAATTATTCGCAAACATGCGTTTTAATCCCAAATTCCCAAACCAATTCTAGATTTTTTAAAACAGAAGTCACTAATTAATACTGTGTGTAAGCTACTATGACAATTGATAGTGAAAAGCTCGTGGCAATAGCCAATAAGAATCGTTCCCCTTCTACCTGAACCTCCCTTAAATATTATGAAAGCCGCGGGTACTATGTTGTGGCTCCTGAATACGAATTTTACGTGTGCTAGCGTGTGCAACGGATTACAGTTGATACAGAGATTTCAGTGAAAAATATTGATGATCAATTTAGTGAGGTTGGATAATAGGTTCTTAAAGAATAAAGAAGTATAATCAAAGTCACTAAAAAAAGGTAAATAAAATGAAATATTATATAATTTTCTAGTTAATACTTTATAAAAAATTATCGGCATCTTAAATATTTAAAAATTAAATATCACTTCTAATAGATCAATCTACACATATGTGTTTAGTGGAAGCAGTTGTTTCCTTTTTAACAATATTTTCCTCGCATTTGATAATAATTGATCTTGATTGTGTCGTTTGATTACAAACTTTAATGTTTTAAAAGTCGACACTGAATATAATTACTGTCATAAAACGCTGTATCAGCAAATTATATGTATGATAAGACTTGGCGTAATTTATTTCTGCGAATAAACAGAAATTTGAGCGCGCACTCCCTACATAGAGAAACCATTGCCATCGAAAAATAAATGAAATTTTCTAAATTGTTTTAGTTATTTTGATGAATAATGGAACCTGTAAATTCTAAAGCACGTAATTATATGAAACCTTGACTACTTTTGTTATAGAAACATGTTTTACGTAAAAGAACTTTTAAACTATGCTAGTGAATCAACCTTGTATAAGGTACAGGTAAGAAACGCGTCATATTAAAACAAAACGACTTCGTGATTCAAAGCTGCAGCTGTAATCACTATTAAGTTTCTTGAAACTTGAGAATAATCATCGTATTAATCATGCACATTAGTCTAGGTGTCCGCTAAAATATATTATAATAAAAAAATTCCTGACAGCATTTTGTCAATAAATGATCTGGTCACTGGGTTATTGACCAAATTTTCGGTATTTTATAGCGGCAAAAATGCAAGAAAGGGAAATTGATTGATAATGAGAGCGTACATAACATACACACAGGTGTGTTTTGAATTCAACATCCGCTGTGATTAATAAAATTACACATGTAACCACACTTACGACCTTGAAAATTAAAATGATTCACTTAATTAAATCTACATAGAACGCAATAAACGAATACCGAAAGCAAACATTTTTGCCTTGTTAGAAAAGAATGCTACTTTACTAAACATCTTGCAAATAACTTACGCACATTAAGGATTGCTTCCGCGGTTACGTAGGTAAATACCTATCGCAGTAACGATGTAAAACTGTACTTAAAATGTTTATTCGTTTATTGGACATAATAGATGATTTTTAAAAAGCAGATTAATAAATTCTCAAAGAAGTGATTCAGATTATTTGTTTATAACAATGAAAATTAGTAGGTAGGTATCTACGCTATGCTATGCTATGCTATGCTATGCATAATACAAAAATTAATTCAAAGAAATAACTTTTTAAGATACGTTTATTTAATTCATATTTGTAATCTAAGAAACACATAACATTAAAGTTTTTTTTTTTTATAAATGTTTGTCTTCGAAGTAATGCAGAGTAAACATTTTCTTTAATAGGTATTTATAAAGGAAACATGAAACAAGAATAATAGTTTGAAATAATATCGCTTCTTTTGTACAGTACACATTTTGTAGAAATCAGTAGTCATGAATCTACAATTCCAAATCGAAATTTACAAAGACGCAAACACAGTAATAAGACGAAGAAAACGCGAAAACAGAAAGATTTTACACATAGTTGAGAAGTGAATGTATTTTGACCGACACCGCAACCAAAAATCGAATTTTTTAACTTGCGATCTTTATTCTTGCTGAAAGGGTGATCGAGGATGTATTTCAATTATCACTAATAAATATGATGTTGCTGTCAAGGTAAACCCATAAAACAGTGATAAACAGCAGTAAATAAATATATAATATAACATGTCTGTTGGTAACTTTATCCAAATATTTTAACCTGTTCCTGAAACATTTGCATAATGTCCAATGTGACAATTTCATTATAAAATATGTCGATAGCGTAGTTAATATGAATGTTTAGTCATGATTCTACTGTGCCACTTTAAAGTTGTGAATTTGTCAACCTATAAATTTACGCAATGTACTAAACTACTGTGAATAAAAGCCAAACGATTTTATTATTGGCGCAGTAACAATGATTTCACTTTTCAGTTGCATACATAAATGATTAAAATTTAAAGATTAAGTCGTCTGTTAAATAGCTTAATACATAAACATAATTTAATTCTCGTTTTTGTGTCGCCAAAAGCAGTAGGCGTGAACTAATTAAGTGCATTATGACTTATGACGACAAAGCAATATTGTACGATTGTTTTGTCTATAGCCAATAAATGCGACGAAATTATAGATAACATTTCCTAAGTAAAAAATAAATTAATATTAGTTTTGTAAATAAATCATCAGAAATGAACAAGACTTGCAAAAATATGATACTGATTATTTACTTAAAAATAGTAGAATTTTTTACAGTTTTTATTGCAGCAAATCATGAAAAAATCATTAAATTACAAAGTATGCCTTAAATGCATCGATAAGTTTAAATTCTAAAGCAATTTTCAAAAAATTTCCAAGTACAAATGGTTTTGCAGAGTTATGTTCAAAATGTTGAGTGCTTTAAAATTCACAGAAAAACATAACGCTTGACTGATTTTAATAAGAAATATTCCTTAGTTATTGGTTTAAAATTAAACTGATCTTAATTAAAGATAATTTAATTTATATTTTATTTTGCAAGATTTTTGCAGTTTTTATTAAACATTGACGATTTTTTTAAACGTGAAGAGTAGGTATTGCGTTCCACATGTTATCCCACAATTAAATCATTGTTATTTAAGTATTTTGTACAGAATACGTAAACAGATATTAATTTTCAAAGCACGTGACAAATTTATTTATTTATTAAACACATATTTTGAGGTATAACATTATTTTAATATTTTGTATTATTAACTAATAAAACTTTACAATTTTTATTAAGAATTTTAATAGTAGGCTATAGCTTAAGTGTAAATGTAGATTATACATTATGTCAAGTACTTACTTGACAAAAATAACATTGTGAAGTAGGATTTAACCCTAGTATGTGAGAAAAACAGGTCAATATGAGAAATAAAGTTTACATGCTCTATTTTGTTCAAAGTATTTATTCACTTTTATTTATACAGGGTGTAGACTTGGATCACGCAACATAGCAATTTCAATGGAAACATTTTAAAAGTCGTTCATTATGTCCCCTAGTTATTTTAGAAAAAAGTGCAAATAGGTTTTTTTGTGAGGAAAAAATTCTGTACCTATAAATATAATCAATATTAATTTTTAGTTTTCCAATAACTGAAAATTAAGCAAATTACAAAACGCGTTTTGAAACAAATCTGTAGTGCCTTGGAATTATGCTGTGACACCTGCCCATTCTAGTGTCACTTATACTGTCACTTTGACGCGAAATTCATTCTTAATTATACTTTATATTTTATCAAACATTTACTTTTTACAATTAGTAATGTTTTCATTCCAATAAATAAAAAATTACAATTAAGAATAAACTTCGCGCCAAAGTGACAGTAGGTATAAGTGACATTAGGTTGGGCAGTTGTCATGGCATAATTCCAATGCACTACAGATATTTGTCAAAACGCGTTTTGTAATAATTTACTTAATTTTCAGTTGTTGGAACACTAAAAATTGTTATTGATTATATTTATACGTACAGAACACAAAAAATCTATTTGCACTTTTTTTCTAAAATAATTAGGGGAGATAATGTACGACTTTTAAAATTTACCATTGAAATTGCTATGTAGCGCGATCCAAGTCTACACCCTGTATATAATTGTTAGTTTGACACATTAACAGTCGACCTTTTATTTACAGCGTGAAAGATTTTCCATAATTGTACTGCCATAACATTTAGATTATTCAATTCTTGCTAAGTTATAATAAAAAAACGAGAATTAATTTTTATAAAAACATTATTACTCAATAATTTTCAGAGAATTTGTAACAGTTTTTAAGAAAATACTTATTTGTAGTATCAACTTAACAAAACTTATACTTTTATAAACAAAAAGTGTTTATAAAAGATTCAGTCAATCGGGAACTTTTACCTATTTTCAGCATTTATTTAGTATCGATCAATTGCGATAAATTTAATCATCTTATATGAATCGCAAAATACTTTAAAAAGTCTAGTTAATTTAAGAACTTGCTTAACTTTAAACAAATTTGCAACGAAAAAATACAATTAATCAATTATGTAGCACGGTAGTGTAAAGACGAAATCGCTTTTAGTTTAATGTTTCTGCACATTCTTACAGACTACCTTTACATGTAACTATAAAACTGTAAGCCTTAGTAGTAGAAGTTAAAAATAAATGTATCTAAGAGGAAGCAATTGAAGTTTGATGGACTTGTACTCAAATAACTTGATAAAAATACCAACATGAAAATTACTTGAAACGCTTATCATCCCGCTAGACAAAATATACATGTTCAACCATGCGGCTTTAGAGGCTCTAAAATCTGTTCTACTTTGAAGTATTAGTAACATGTATTTGAATATAACATACTACGAAATAGTTTGTACAATTGGTCTATCTCATAAAACTTTAAAACTAATGTAAATAAAAAAATTTGTTCGTGATGGTAAGTCAAGATATAAGTAATTTTTTTTACAAAATTGTATTTCGGTATTTTTTGTACTTATTGAAGTTGCACAAACAAAATTTACTTGTTTTTACTGTATATTATAGCATTTTAGATTAGGTGAAAAAGATATAAAACAACATTTATCTAACAGAATCGAAAATCAATTGTTTTTCACCAATAAACAAGGGCTTTAAAAGTTTACTTATGTAAATATGTTGGTATAAATTTATAGCTTGTACATACAGTCAATGCGGTTTTCTAGTGTTCGACGATGATTTCAGTATTTGTATAATTCGATCTGTGGTCAACATATGCTCATATGGCACATTTATTTAAAAACAGCTGCAACCACAATGAGGGTGTATTTGTGATGGCTCGTGTCAGCCACGTGTCCACCTGGTAGAGCTAACAAATAACAAACCACCATTATATTCTATGCAAACTCATGATTTAGTAACTATTTACGACTGCTTAACATCGATTTAATTTTGTGAAAACTTGTACATTAAATTTTAACAAATTACAGAATAATATTAAAGATCTAGTGACATATGGACATTCATATCAGTACGTTTCATTTTCGGTAGTTCTCAAGCGTAAAGGGAGTTGTGAACATCCTTCCTGTGTGATCAGTAGCCGTGGCAGGAAAGGGGAGGAATAAACTGAGGACGCGTGTCACGATAATGAATCCACCACCTGGAAAGTCTCGTCACATATTAACTGATTTTTGTAACAGTATTAATTTCTAAGACTTGAGTTTTTACACAGTCCTTTACCAAATCAATTTTCAATTGGATAGGTATATCACTCTAAGCGTGCGTCCAGACGTATGTAATATGTAATGTAATGTAACGTGTAATTTAAGGCAAATTCGTCGTTTTACGTCACTGCGACCGTTACATGTAATACAAAAACAACAGTATTACATTACACGTTATATTACATTACATATTACACGTCTAGACGAGGCATTAGATTCCCACGAGTTAAAAACTCCACATTATGGGGTCGATCGGTTGGTTTTATCATGTAATCATTTTTTAAACATAATAAAGTAGAAAAAATATTGCTGGTCCAGTTTGTTAATTTTCACCATTTAATGCACTGCAATAACAAACATTTTAAGTAACTTTGAACGATTTCTTGAAATATATAAGAATATTAAGAAACATTTACAATATAATGCACGTAAAGGAAGAGGTGGCAAGTAATTCAAGGTAACTGCATAATGACTGTCGGTTTTTGAAATTCGTTATAAACATGTGTGCAATATTTATTAAAAAATCAAGGAAAAACATTACCATACAGTGCAAAATTATTTATTAATAGATCTATAAATCTTGTACTATGTTTTGTGATATTTTATAAACTCATTTGTTGCGAATATTTTAATTAAAGCTCTTATATTTTGCAGCGTTGAGTACGTCTCAATTACTTATAGCATTTCCGTTTTTGACCATTATTTAAACCAAAATTACTCAAAAAATTAAATCGCCTAATATATACTATACACGAAAAATTAATATAAGATCGATTTGATATAGATATAAATACTGTTTGTTTTTTAAACACAAGTACTTTGCACGTTATAATTTACAACTTATAATTATTGATCTTTAAATGATGAAATTATTTTTAAAAAAATTATCGAGTTAGGAACAAATTGAGGTTACTGAATATTTATATAGGAGTCGTTTTTGATGCAAAAGATTATATCATGTTATTTATTCATACTGTTACTAATTTCATGATTACAGCTGCATTTTTTGTTTTTTATGTTCCGACTTTGTAGCGTTCTCTTGATAAATATAATGCGTAATAATTTATCAAAATATGTTATGTCGAGTATGTTTTAACTCAATACATAGACATACCTACTATCTGAGATAATGTATGAGCAAACATTAAGAAACGTTCATAAAGTTTTTTAAATTTAAAGAGATAACACATCAGGTAATATTTGCTTTTGGAATGAATTAAGTGATTCATACATCAGTGATGTATCACGAAGTTGAACGCCTATTTAAAGAATCTGGCAATCCTGTATTGATTAAGAAACGTATCTATTACAAATATACTTATAGACTCTTGACGCTACAAATTTGTCAATATATTTATTATCTCTTTCCCTGTTTATTGCATTAGCAAGTATTGTTGTCTAGCTATTTTAAACTAATTTATTTTTTAACTAAATTAGGACGCCGTCTAAAAATTATCGCTCACATGTGCATTAACAAACATGGAAACTGCGAAGATGTTACGTTTGTCCAATAACGCACAGTGAATTTGGTTGCAGCTGCCGTTAACGGTAATTCAGAAGTTCCCCTCTTTAAATCGGTACCCTCTCGCAAACGTACCACTATTTTCTATATGTTTTCAACAGATTAATTCACGATCATTTACATAGTATATTAATAATTGCAAAAGTGAATTAATAACGACTCTTCATAATTAGTAAGCTTAAATACTTAGGTGGTAGTTCAAAACTATTGAAATTCCGCAAAGTACTTACATTTCTTTTAACAGGGTACCCTCAACTATTTTTCATGCTGGTATATGCATCAATACACACCTGGCCCTTTCTTTTTAATAAGTAAACATCATGTTGCCTTACCGACTTTATTTGAGAGGGCTTACTTCTTTTTGACCGTGGCATATACAGTGATGCGCATAAGTATGGAAACAGACAAATATCTAAAACATCATTAAAGTCGCTACAATAAATTTTGTTATCTAAGCGTTATCGTATTTTTCGGATTCGATGATAATATTAAGCTTGCAACACGACTTCCGGTTCAACCGGAAACGGATTCAAAACTTTAAAATTTTAAATAGAACACCCTATACATTTTTGGATTTTTCTTCAAATTTACTTTAAAAAGTGTATTAGGTTATATGGGTCTAAAGTTGACCGTTTTCGTAAAATTTACATTTTTATGAAGATTTTTGAGCGTTACAGCATTTTCAGTTTTTTTTAATCATTGTAGTTCTTTAAAAGGACAGTAGAATTTCGTTTGAAAATTAGATTGATAATAGACTAATTAACACTTTGCGCTAGCTACATTTAAAAAATATTATACGGGGTATTTTTACGCTTGATCAAACATTTGAAACTTTAAACATCGTTAATAATACTTTCTTAAATACAACACCCTATATGTTTTTACATAATCTTATAGAAAATTTGATTTTCTTTCAAAAACATTCACCATGCTTTATACCTAAAACCAGGGTTGAGCAGATTTAAATCAATTGATTTAAATCACGATTTAAATCATGATTTAAATCAAGTGATTTTTAAAAAAAAATCATTGATTTAAATGAAGTGATTTAAAAAAAAATCAATTTAAATCACAGATTATATGAGTACAATATAATATTTATAATAAAACAAAATTGTATTACTATTAGTAATTAAATACACGAAATGGTGAATAAACCATATCAATTTGCTCTTGTAAAGTAATATTGATTGTGGAAATGCAATAATTCAAAAAATAAATGACAAGTTTTTGACGTTAGCGAAGTGTACAGTCAGTTTTTTCAATTTCCGCGGCACTCTATTGCTCAATAACGATTTGAAGAAAAATGTCGAATATCTCGAAAAGTATGAGTTTTGGGTATAGGACATACTTAACAAAATATGAAGCTCTTTTAAAGACGAATTCGATCACATAAAAAAAAATACAGGGGTTTGCATTTAAAAAAATCGAGACGAGCTTTTGAAAATCATGGAAGTTGCCACCTATTTATAAATACCCCTGTATGTGTGATTCAAATTTTTTCATATCAAGCGAACAGAGATTTTTTTCTGCATGTCCATACCAAATTACAACTCTGTACTTCAAAATAACTTTAGGATAATTTTTTAAATAAAGACTTAAAACCTTTAATAATTTAGAAAATTAATTTTTTTTTACAACGCCGTATAAAAACCTGTAGTTTTTTATATTGATGCAAAGCTAAAATTAAGGCGGTCAAAAATATTAAATAAATTGGGTGTTGTATTTGAAATATAAAAGTTGCTATTAGTTCCAGAAAGGTGACTCACCCTGTATATTTGAAAATATTTTTATTGTGTTGTTTAGAAAAAACTGTATTAAATAGCATTTATTTGAATCAACCATATCTCAAACCGTTTAGCCACAATCGACCGATCCCGCACTAATGACTCAACCTGTATATAATTAATTAAACATCACCATTTAGCACTGATTTTTTCAAAATTCTTAATCATTATATTTCATTTTTCATTTTGACAAAAATTCACCAATGAATTAAATATATTGGTTATTAAATTATATTAGCACAAAACAGAAATAGCATGTGAATATGTCACTAAATTTGATAATATGGTACATTTGATTTAAATTTAAAAAATCTCATTTAAATCAAAAAAATTTGATTTAAATCAAATAAATCGATTTGTTTTGATTTTAAAAAAAAAATCATGATTTTTATCCACCCTGCCTAAAACTGATATTTTTCGATATATTGCGATTTTATTGTAAATTATTAGGACAACGTAATATTTTCGAAAATGCTATGTGGTAGACGGCAATAATTTTGGAACAATTAAAAGATAAAAACAAGACAGTTATAATTTGGTCTTTTCCTTACGATTTTTCGACAATTTTTATAATGTAGATGTAATTTTACCATTTTTACGTTTAAATCGAAGTTTCATCATGCATTTATTCATTGGACTAGATTGGAATCCTATAAACTATTTTCTGTATTTCTACAGTACGATTTTCGGTTCAACCGAAAACGGTTTTACCCCTAACGTTTTTTTTTACATTTAAAGAAAAAACTGGTCAGTGACTTTATTTAAATCAGCGTTATTTTTATACTCAATACATTATCATCAATCGGTTTTTAGGACTGTGCAAACGATCAAATTGAATTATATGAAAAATATTGTAAGAAATATGGTAAGAAACCTCGATTTAAACGTAAGATTGGTAAAAATACATCTTTATTATAAAAATTGTCGAAAATTCGTAAGAAAAAGATAAAATTATAAAATATAACTTTCTTGTTTTTATCTTTCAATTGTTCCAAAATTACCGCTGCCTACTATCATAGTCGACTCGAAAATATTAGGTTGCCCCAATAATTTACAATAAAATCGCAATATATCGAAAAAGATCAGTTTTAGATATAAAACATGGTCAATGTTTTTGAAAGATTATCAAATTTTCTACAAGATTATGTAAAAACATATTGGAAATTGTATTATATTTTTAGAAAATTGAGTTATCGATGTTTAAAGTTTCACGTGTTTGACAAAGCGTATAATATTTTAAAAATGCAAGTACCTAGCGCAAAGTGTTAATTAATCTATTGTTAATCTAATTTTTAAACGATATTCTCCTGTCTTTTTAAAGAACTTAAATGATAAAAAAATTGAAAGTGCTATATCGCTCAATTTTTTTTATAAAAATGTAAATTTTACGAAAACGGTCGACTTTAGTAAAGTAAATTTGAAGAGAAATCTAAAAATGTAAAAATATATAGAGTGTTCTATTTAAAATTTTTAAGTTTTGAGTCCGTTTCCGGTTGAACCGGAATTCGTATTGCAACCTCAGTATTTTCATCGAATCCGAAACGCTACGATAACGCTTAGATAACAAAATTCATTGTAGTGTCTTTAATGATGTTTTAGATATTTGTCTGTTTCCATACTTTTGCGCACCACTGTATAAATATACAATATTTGATTTGATTATTGCTCATGTGAATCTTAAATTTATTTTTAGCTTAAACTATAAACCTTTAGTGTTGTAAGTAGTATAGTAAAAGCTAATTATTTTTGTTTATCGTAAGAAAGATACAATATATAAGCTAAAAAAGACCTGTCAATTTGCTTTTGTAAGTGTGTATATAAAACTTTTCAATTTAAAATTCACAAAATAATGGTTTTTCGTCGAAAAATAATAAAACACAAATAGACAAGTTATAAACTGTCGATTACTACAGCGATCGTATTTTGACTAGTCAAATACATATAGGTAACGATTTTGTCTAACATAATAATTACTTTTTAAACTCATTTTTCTTAGATTTTTTTATGTATGCTTATTTTTTAATGCACTATCGGATTTAGAATTTAATTCTCTACCAGAATAAATAAAAAAACTATACTATGTAATTTCACCAAAAAAAAAGTTGACTATCGCAGTATTGCCAATCTGACATATTTCATCGTAGAAAAATTATCCGAACGTCATTTGATAGAGAACTTGCTGCGATATACAAAATATGAGGTTTATAGGGGCTTTCTCTTAATATATCAAAGTTATTTACGACAGTCCAACTGAATCACCCGGTAAAGAGCAATTAGTTTTATAAGAAAACTGATGCCTATTACTATGTTTTGTTTTACGTATTGTCTGAAGCGTAATTTATTGCAAATTTAAATTTTTAGTAACAATAGAATGAGCGATTTTCAAAGGAGCCCTAGTAAAGTGTGGTGGGTTGAAGGATCCTCGAACTGGCAAGCGAGAGCAGTATCGTCCAGTCCTGGCAGCCAAGACTCCGGGTTTTCAGATGCAGAAACTTCTCCGAATGTCCATTTACAAAATGTTAAACCAACTGGTGAAACAACGAGAGGAAAGTCTCCCCAGCTACTTTCTGCCGATATACTTAAAGATATATTAGAAGAAAGTGATACGAGCAGTTCAAACTTGTTGGTTAATTGCAAAGACAAAGTTTCTCCAGAAAAAAACAATAATTTACAATTAACAAAACATACCTTAAACCAGTCTAGTTGTAATGCTTCACCATTAAATAAATTAGACGATTCTTGCCGCAATTGTCGCACACCAGTGAGACAATTTAATATGAATTCATATTCCGAGCCAGTTAAACGCCAGAAATATTGGAGAAATAATTCTATAAAAGTAAACAGAAGCTTGTTTAACAGTTCGCGAGTAGAATCCGTAAATAATTCTAATCAATATGCACAGTACAACGATTCAGTTGAATCACAACAGTTTTCTTCAGGTAGCGAGGTCGCATTCAAAGATAGTTATTTGTGGCATTCCGACAACAGTAGTTTTGAAATACTGCACATCACTAAATCGCCCACATCATGTAAATCGTATAATTTGCAAAAAAATAATTCTTCTCCCACGATTTTACCAAACTCGACGAAGTATGAAGATACGACAACTTTCAATAGAAGTCGATCATTATCTTCAACTGTCAGCGATTCCGAAAGTGAATTGGGGTCGTTTTCGTTAGGATATTTAGAATCTCCTAGGCATACGTCTACTCCAGATCAACGTTACAGGAAAAGGGCCAATTTAAATCGTTTTCGCCACTGGGGACAACATTTGATGAATTATAGAAATAAAGAGTAAGTTCGTTCTATTTTAACTGTGTTTTATTTTATTTTAATGAATTCTTAGGTCTCCTTTATTAAGTCCTAAACTTGAAGAAGAACCTGCACATGTACAGCGGTGGTTAAACGAAATACAGGAAATTTACGAACCCGAATGTATGACGACCCTACAGTGTAAATCCGTGTCAGGAGAGTTAGCCCAGAAAGTGTTTTGTCTCGCTGCTGTTTCTACAATCCATTTGAGAGGTGTGCTTGGCGACTCCGATCTAATAAAAAACGAATTTGAAAATATACAAGCGTAAGTATAAGTTAAAAATCGCAAGCAATGCATATTTTGTCCTTACAAAGAACATTTTTAGCCTTTACCATAAAAAAAACCTGAAATAAAATAAATGAAATGGTTTTTATAAACTAGTTTTTAATGTAAAACATTCGTTTTTTAAATTAGATTACCATATATGATAAAATATATCAATTTTTTGTATTTGATATTTTATCTTTGCAAAATAAATTTTGTAAGTGCATTCTAAATTACGCAGATGTATTCCTCGCATAATTGTTTTTTTAATTGAATTATATATGGTATATTTTCTCATCATTCAAGGACACAAAATAAGGAAAAGAAAATGAGTAATTTTTTTTTCTTAATAAAATTGGTAACTGTTTTTAAAATTTTGTATTTACTCAATTTTTGTGCCAATATTTGTTAAGATACGGCACTAAACACAGATACAATTGGTGTTTGGTCAACTGGGATTATAATTTTTAATAATGGTTTTGTTTTGCATGAAGTTTTTATGTTAAACAATATCGGAACAATTCTATTTAATGTATGATAAAACAACACCTCATTTTTCATTTTTATGGCATTTTTTATTACTGAAAATATTTCTGTGATTTACAAATTTGTGACTGATATAATGACAATTTCTTTTATCAACTTAGTTTTTATTGTTACAGTAACACAGAACACAAGGGTCCAATAGCCCAAAGTCTTGCTGGACTCATTACAGAATTTATACGTAGTTATGATGATGCTACTCAGACAAAAATCTTACAAGAATGTGACGACTTTCGCCGTGCCAGTAATAAAGATATTGCTAAATTAGTAACGAATTTATATTCTAACTGGAAAATAATTCAGCAGCAAGTGCTGCTTAGGGAAGTTAAAAAATTAGCAAGTGAGTTGGAAGATCCAAAGTCAGAACTTCAACTTCGAGCTGTGGTTACTGGTATTACATCTTTAACTCTGAGACATGAGGAACTTGTTGAGTTATTTGCTTCTTGTGGTACTATACAAAGTTTATGTGTGCTTTGTGAAAAGTGTGAAGGTTCTACGTTACGGGCTTTATCATTAAGGGCTTTATCGACAATCTGCTACAATGCCAAAGCTATCCGTACATTTGAAGATGTCACTGGAATTCAGATTCTTGCTGAAACTTTGGCTGATGAATCGCGACCAGAACCTGAACGATCAGAAGCTGTTACTTTGTTGGCACAAGTGACTGCACCCTGGGTTGAAGATAATTATAGTGTTCGAGGATTACAAGAATATATGAAAATAATTATTAAAGGCCTAACAAAATTTATAACTGTTACAAAATGTTGCCAGAATTTACTTTTATGTGCAGCGGCATTAGCTAACTTAACCACAATGGATAATAAATGCATAAAATATATATTACACCAAAGAACGACAAAGTGTCTTTTAGAAGCTGTGAGAAGACGAGGACCAAAGGCATCTGTATATCTTTTAGAACAAGTAGTTACAGTCATTGCAAATATGGCTACAAGCGAACAGTCTCGTAAACACTTGACTGAAGATCAAGCCCCAGCAACTCTAGTATTCTGTCTGCAACCAACATTTACAGATGAAGAGGTGGAAAAAAGACTGCAACAAAAGTCAGTGATTGCTATATCGAGGCTTTGCGCTGATCAGAATGCAGCTTGGCAAATAGTCAATTTAGGAGGTGTGAATAGATTAGTTAGACTATGTAGAGAAAAGAAGGAGAGATATGATAATGATGCAGTTTTGGTAGCAACTCTTGTAAGTAACTTATTTGACGTCTTCTAGTATTATCAGTAAATAGTAACCTACTTTACATACCATATTATATTGCAACGGGATAAAATATACTTTACTGAATAAATAAAATTCTTTAAAACTGCTATTAAAGGTTTAAAAAATAATATGCTATTTTATTATTTTAAAAATGTTGTAAAAATTGTATCCTTAGTAATGTAATACAGAAAATTATCTGACATTTCTTTCAAATATGAATAATTAAAATTGCTTTCAGACTGCACTTCGCAAAATTGTGGAAATGTGTGGAACTGCTGTGGCAAATTATCAAGATATACAGGAACTTGTGGAACCCAGATTATTAGACTCATTTCTAGCTTACTCAGCCCAAAATGAAAGTTACGTTTAATTGAATAGTCTTAATATTAGTTAATATAATATACATTTTATAAATATTTATTATGCAACTGTTACCTAAAAATGTTATTATAATATACGTGGTCTGTCCCAAAAGTAATGAGAATGATTTTAATACGCAGCTTAGAAGGACCAGGAAAAAAGAGTGGTGGTTGAGGCAGGTGTAGGGGGAACCCAGGTATACAGTTAGACCATATTCGGTTGAGTCCGCGTCTTTTTACCAGTTGGAACGTTAGCAAAGTGAGTAGTAGTTTTTGTGTCTTGTCAGGGGCAAAAATGCAGAGCAGTCTGGAGCAGCGCTACGCGTTCAAGTTCTGCGTGAAACTCGGAAAATTTGGTTCCGTAACGTTACAGTTGTTAAGAACAGCTTATGGGGATGCTATTTTGTCTTCAGCCCAAATCTTCAGGTGGCACAAGGCGTTCAAGGACGAAAGAGAAAGCGTTGAGGACGAACAGCGCGCAGTGCGTCCTTCAAGTTCAAGAACTGAGAACAATGTGGCTCGTATGAAGGCTGTTCTAAAAAGGGACCGACGTTTGAATGTGCGTTTAATTGCAGAGGAGGTAGGACTACCGATAACGGACGTCCACCGAATTACTGAAGATCTGCACATGAGAAAAATTTGTGCGAAGCTGGTTCCCAAAAATTTGTCCGATGAACAAAAGGACAATCGTGTGTTGGTTTCTCGCGAACTTTTGGATCGTGTGGCAGCGAGTGATAACCGGAGATGAATGTTGGGTTTTCGAGTACGATCCCACAACCAACGGACAGGTCAGAATGACACACTTTCCAGTCACTTGGTCCAAAAAAAGCCCACTTGAGCAAATCAAGAATGAAAATCATGCTCAATTTTATAAATTCAAAGGGGGTTACTCAAAAAGATTTTTGCCACCCGGACAGACTGTGAATCAAACATTTTACGTACAGGTACTCGAGAGTTTAAAAAACAGAGTTGTGCGTGTCCACCGTGAAATTGCAAACACGTGGTTCCTTCACCACGACAATGCGCCAAGCAAGTCACACATCAATCGCTGGCACAAAATAATATTACAACGCTTCCCCAGCCACCGTACAGCCCTGACTTGGCTTCGAGCGATTTGTTTTTATTCCCCAAGCTTAAAACCCACCTAAAAAGACATCATTTTGGGACAGTTGAAAACGTCCAGGCAGCTGCGACGAGAGCTATAAGCAGCATCTCAAGCAAAGACTTCCTCCACTGTTATGAAGAGTGGCAGCAACGCTGGAATCGCTGTATTCAATCACAAAGAGTCTATTTTAAAGGGGATAAAGTGTAATAGCATGCATGTCCAATTAAAAAAATATTTTCAAATCATTTTCATTATTTTTGGGACAGACCACGTATTTGTTTCTTATGATGTATGTGTTTATGTATACTATAAAAAATAAATACATGAAATCACGCAAACAAAGCCTAGATCAATATAAAAAAGATATGCTGCCTTTTAAATGCAGTATCTGTTAATGTTAATTAAAAATGGTTTCTTTACCAATATAACGCGAACTTTTTTCTACTTTAAAATAGCATTTTTTTAAATCTTTTGTTTGGTCAAATATCAACACAATTATTTTCACAAATAAGTAGTAGTAAGAAACATTTTTTAAATTGACTCTACTATTACCTACGTTAAAATTACAACTCTTATATTATTTTCGGTTTCATGGCACACTAGTTCTTTTAAGAATTTGTATTAATTTTAAGAGAAAATAGTAAAAGAAATATCGTCCCCCTTATGCCAAAACCACGAATGTGCAAAAATTGCGAGTTTGGCCCAAGTGCAGAACGGAAGTTGGTTTTTCATTTCCAACATTCTGCTATAACCACGAGTGTGTAGCTGTCGTCATGGCAGTTAATAAAGTTTAAATTAATTAATTAGCAGGGTCGCATTTACCATTAGGCATGAGGCGCATGCTCGTGGCCTCGCTTTCTGAGGGACCTCACTTTATTATTTTAACACTAACAAAAATGAAACTAAGAAACTTATTAACTTGACAATGTATTACTGGATCAGACTCTGGTTCAATGTCTAGCTCAAGCGCGTAGGTGACGCCATTGGCTAAGCCAGGAAAATATGGCCAGAGGCGGATTAAAGTCGGTTGAGGCCTCGGGCGCAGAAGAAAATATTGGGCCCCTTAAAAAAGAGAGAAATAAAAATACATGTAAACCATTATTTTAAATAAATAAAGTTGAGGTTTTGCGGGGCCCTTCAGAAGTCGGGGCCCAGGACGCGCGCCCGATATTAAATCCGCCTCTGAATATGGCATAAAGATTTGGGCATCCTGTAGTCAAACTTCATACGTTTACAATTGCCAGTACAGTGGTAAAACAGGTGACCAGCGAGAACACAATCAAAACAAACGAGTCATTTTAGAAATGATAAAGGGGTTAGATAAATCAGGGAGGAATGTGATCAACGATAATTTTTTCACGATTCTCGAACTTGCAAAGATTTGACAGAGAAGAATTTAACATTGCTTATTACGATACAAAAAAACAGACCATGAATTAGTAGATTCGTGTAGAAGACACTTCTTTTTCACTAAGTTGGGCTATCAAGACGACGCTATATTGGCGTCTTATTGCCAAAAAGGGAAAAAACTGTAAAGCTAGTATCAACTACACACGAAACTGGTGAGATTTCTGAAGGTGACAAGTAGAAGTGGGCGATATCGATATTTTGATAAAGGACAAGAGAACTAAGAGTTACTAAAAAACTGTAAAAAGAGGCTAACCTAAAAAAAAAGGTTTGTCGGCCTCATTTTAGTTGTCGATACCAAGAAATATTGAGAATATCGACATCCGATATCGAAATATCGAATATATAGTCTATTCGGCCAGTGATGAGGTCTATCTGATTAACTGACTGGTGTATAAATGTAAGTACGTAAGCGGTATGTTTCGTGTTTATGGGCTTAGAACTCGATGACACAGAAAAAGACAGAATGCATGTAGATATGTATTTCGTTGCTGCCTTACTGCGCTAATCCGATAGACCTCACCACTGGCCGAACGGATTATAGGTACGTCGATGTCAATGTCGATATATCGACATCCGATATCGAAATATCGAATATAGGTACGTCGATGTCAATGTCGATATATCGACATCCGATATCGAAATATTGACAAAATTATATCGATATTTATCGATATATCGCCTACCCCTAGTGACAAGAAGAAACCACAAATAATAATTGACTATAATAAAACAAAATCAAAATTTATATGTAGATACCATGGACAAGCTTGTTCAAACATATACTACTGTGAAAAGATAAACACGAACATGGCCTGTTGCAGTTTTTTTTATATTCATTTGCGATAAGCTAATTTTGGACGGAAAGCTATTTAGACATAAATGTGTATTTTGAAAGTATATTTTGTAGCCTTTTTCCTCTCGTAATTTTGTCCGGACTAACGGAGATACCATCAGTTACCGGGAAATCAGTGTTATACCTGTTCTTAATTTTTATTACATGTGTTATTTTTATTTTATTAAATTGACTTTTTTTAGAAAAAATAAAAATAATCTTCATAAATTTGATTAGCGGATATAAGCGTTTGAAGCAATTTTTTTACCATGTACTGACTTAATATGATTTTTTGGAGCCTCATAATGGTATTGCGCCTAGGGCCCCCAAAAGTGTAAATGCGGCACTGTTAATTAGTTAATTAGCTAAATTTTAAATTAGTTTTAAAATTTTAAGCGCTTTTTTCTCAAAACTAGTAAAATGCACATTCATTGTTTTGGCATAAGGGGGACGATTATATCAACCCATAAGGGCATAATAAAGAAATAAAATAGACTAAGCATTCAATCAATGATGTAATCTGTTTTAATACAAACAATATTTATTGACGTTGGTTTGGATAACTATACTACACACACACAGACACACAGAACATATTACTGTTGTTTTAAGTGTTACGGCATTTGCCTATCATACTGATTTACTGATCATATTGTCACGGTTCTGGGTGACGAGATTTTAAGGTGCTGGCGCTCGGTGGAATTGAGCTGGACTCTGACACCAGGTGATTAGTACGTTCACCAACGATTCGACGTTTTATCAGGATGAATAGCCAAAAAGGACGTTTTTAAAGTATTTATTTTAAATCAAGTTTCTACACTAGTTAACGCTACAATGATTAAGACAACAGTGAACCGTGAACATTGAATTTTGATGGTTTATATAGGGAAATATTTTCTAGCAAAATATGTGTTATAGCCTGTGACGTACTGAAAGTGACAAAAACAAATTATGACGTAGGTGAAAGGTTGATGAGCAAGATTAGGTGACAAACAAATATTTTGTTAGAAAAGCAAATTAAGTGAAAACAAAGCCTAATTACTTATATAATAGAGAGTTTCATGACACCTCCCTTCTAAGAGTCAAAATTACTCTTTAATGATTAATTTTGCTTAAGATTAAACTTATAATTAAAGATGTTGGGCTCTTTCTTTTTTTCTAGCGATATGGTACAAATCTTCCATCGTTCGATTGGATCTGCGTAGTTGATTACGCCGTTTGGGTTGTACAGCTACTATCTTGGTGTTAGCATCTTCGTCTTCAGTTCCACTTGATGATTGTATTTGGTACTGAGCGTTGTATTGTGTGTGCGTGCGATTGTCTCGTTTTGGTCGACAACAATTATTGTTAATGATTCGAATGCAGTTCCCAGATGAATTACAGCATTTGGAGAAGAAAGTTCTGAAAAATTCTGGGCAACATTTCTGAAAACAACAAATAATGAAAAACAACGTGCAAAGAGCAATGACTGTTCCGTAGACATAGTACCACCAGTTGTGCTCATGTATTTGGTACGGTTTTTCATTTTGTACTTGAAGTATCTTGTCAATATCTTTGAGTTGTTCTTTGGCAGCTTGTATTGATTCTAGATCCATTTTATTGATGTGAAGTTTCTTTAATTTCTCTGGTTCTTTGATTGCTTCTTCGTGAAGAATTTTCTCAATGAAAGTGCAGCAATCGTCTAACATCAAATTTGCATGTGGAATGTAGTATGTGACGTTTCTTTCATTTGCTATAACACTTGCGTATAGAATTGCAGTGTCGGTGTATCCAGTTGTATCGAAATTTAATGAGATTTTTCCAGTTCCTTGGATGACGATTTGTTCTGCGGTACTTTTTTTTCCTATAATAGTTACAGTGGTCGGTTGGGTTAGGGTGTATAACCATTCGTTGTTTCCGATATCTGTCCATGATTCCATATTTGCGAATAAATGTAATATTTCACAAGTTTTCGGAATCTTATTCTGATGTGACTTTAACAGTAAAATTTCGCATGTTTGTGCGTTGTTAGTTTTACCTAAGCGGATATTTTTACATAGGTACACAGAGTTTGTGTATTGACAATTTGATAAATCTTTTAACAAAGCGAAATCAGTATTTGTCTCACTTTTAAGGATATAGGCATATTTGGGGTTAACAAATGAATACATAGTATTGTTAATATGAGGCATTGGTAATGGGAATAATTGATATAAGATATATTTTATAAAATCAACTACAGGTATTCCAATAATTGTATAAAGTTGTAATGAATCTTTTCCTGAGTTTGTTAATGCAATTTTTATCGATAGGATGGGATAGTAAAGATGGATATTTGAGGATTTAATTTTAAATGGCAAAGCATAAGAAACTGCGACTTCTTCAAGTTCTTTTTGTAAATCTTTAGGTGTTATTGTTGTGGGTGACACAATGTTATGTTGACTTTCAGTATAATGCATTAAGATGGTTGACAAAGTTTTCTCTAGGCTAATGCAGAGTAATGTTAGTGTTTGTATAGTTGCAATCATGCGATCTTTATATTCTATTCTAGTACTCGCGTCTAGAGATATCCTCATGAAATTTTGTATAATATCTAAATTTTTATTAAGTTGTTCCTCATCTAACTTAAGTTCATTTACACTATGGTTAAAATTAGAAATGGTTGTGTCAATAAGTTTAATTTGTTTTTGCATTAATAGATTTGTTTCTTTTCTGTCATGAATCAATTAGTTTATAGAATTGTCATAAAATTTAGCATCGTCGGCATCTGGCGAGCCAGTTAACCATTTTAATACAGTACCAATTCCATTAATTACTCCTCTTTTCTCACGCTTTTCTACCGCAGTGAGTCGAGTAAGCGAATCATATGCAATTGTTACTTTATCATATTGTTCAAGAATGATTTCTTTACCTGTTTTAAACTCGTTTGTAATGTCGACTTTAATTCTATCGAAATCTATTAGATTAAAAATTCGAAAAGATTTTGTTAGTACATTATATTGTTCGTGTATAAAACTCAAATTTTGTGTGATGATTAGATGAAAATTTTGTTTAATAACTAAAGCAATGCCTAGCTGATTGTAATATATTCCTGAACTATTGTCAAATTTCGTCAATTGATACGCGTCGCCTGATATCATCAGAATGAGAAGGATCAATATGTCCTTCAGTATCTTCATCTGAAAAGAACGGTTTAATGTTACTAATATGTTGTCGTACATTTTTATTTCCTAATTTAATTACTACATTATTTTGATTATTATTAATTTTTAATATTTGATATGGACCTTTCCATTGTTTATCAAGTTTAGATTTTGGTAAATGATTTTTAATTAAAATATTTTGACCTATTTTGTATCTTTGATTTGTTGGTTTCTTTATCTTATCATTATATTTTTGTTGAGCATTTAATTTATATTTATTAATTTGTTCTTCTGCTGATTTTTGCAATTGTACAATTTTGTTTTTATGTTTTTTGATATAAATATCATACGTATTTTCATTGTTTTGTTCTGGTAACAAAACGTTTGGTTTCTGTCCAAAGACAAGTTCGTATGGGATTTGTTTTGTAGTGGCATGTATATGAGTATTGTATGAATAGATTGCATAATTTAAGTATTCATCCCAATTATTAAAGTTTTTATTCACATAGGTTCTGAGATGATCTTTTAATGTTAAATGACTTCTCTCAAGAGCTCCTTGTGTTTGTGGATGATATGGTGAACTAAATAATTTCTTAACTCTAAAAACTTCAGTGATTTCAGTGAATAATTTGCTCATGAATTCTGTGCCTTGATCCGTAAGAATTGAGTTTGGTATTCCAAAAGTAGTTATAAATTTAATATATTTCTCGCAAATTGTTTTAGCAGTGTGATTTTCTAATGGTTCGGCAAACGAGAATTTGGTTAAATCGTCTTGGAAAGTTAATATAAATCTATGATTATTTTTTGTAATTGGTAATGGTCCAACAATGTCTAAAGCTAACCTTTCAAGAAATTTTGAACTTGTAGTAGTTATAATTATAGGATTTTTACTATTTGTAAATGAAGTTTTGCATTTTTGACAAGTTTCACAAATTTTTATATAATTTTTGATGTCAATTTTCATGTTCTCCCAGTAATAATATGGAATAATTCGTTTATACATACGGTGAAAGCCGCAATGTCCTGCTAAAGGAGAGTCATGATTTTCGAATAAAATGTCTTTCTTTTGAGATTCTAATATTACATGTTTTCTAAAAGGCATTAGTATTTCTATTTTTATTTGTTTCTTAAAAAATATGTATCTTAAGATTGTTTGGAATATGTCCATTTCGATGTCAATGGGCTTTTCGAATGTTAAGTAATCAATTTTGTTATCTGTTACATATTGACTAAATGTTAGAATAGCATTAAAAATGTCCAATTGCTTTGGATCTTCATATTCATATATTTTGTAGACTAATAGAATTATGTTAGGATTTATAAAATAATTTTTAAATTATTAGTTCATCGTCAGTGAATTTAATATTATATTGTTCTTTTATTTTTACATTAGTAAGACTATTTGATTCACCGTTAGTGAATTTAATTATTTGTTTATTATTTGTTTTATCTATCACTTTATATTTTTCGTTGTATTTATTTTTATTTATTTTTAAATCTTTAAAAGTTTTAGCTTTTTCAGGCATTAATAGCATTGGGTAACGACTTAATGTATCGGCATTGTTATTTATTCTTCCGGGTTTATATTTAATTATATATTCGTATTCAGACAACGTTAATCTCCATCGTACTAAACGTGAAGAAGGATCTTTACAATTCATCAGCCATGTTAATGGTCTGTGATCAGTGTAGATGATAAATTTCTTTCCGAATAAATAAGGTCGATAGTGTTTTATGGTCGCGATAATGGCTAATAATTCTTTTTCGGTCGTTGTATATTTTGTTTCTGCTGAATTTAATGTTCGCGAATAATATCCAATAGGTTGGTCTTTACCATTGGTTTCCTGAGATAATACGCCGCCTATTCCATAATCGGAAGCGTCAGTGGTAATTATAAATTCTTTATTATAATCAGGGTATTGTAAAATTATATCATTTTTTAGAATTACTTTAATTTTGTCAAAAGCATTTTGTGTTTCGCTAGTCCACATAAAAGTAATGTCTTTTTGAAGTAATTTAGTTAAGGGTTTAGTTATAACTGAAAATTGAGGAATGAATTTTCTATAATATCCTGCCATACCTAAAAACATTTTTATATGTTTAGGGGTGGTTGGTGTTGCAAATTTATTTATAGCTTCTATTTTATCTGGATTTGGTAGCAATCCTTTATCTGTTAATATATGACCTAAATAAGCTACTTCTCTTTTTAAAAATTCACATTTATCTAATTGTAATTTTAAATTATGTTGTTTTAAGCGTTTAAAAACTATTTCTAATTTTTGATTATGTTCCGTTAAATTTTGAGCATATATTACAATATCATCTATGTAAGCAAAACATTCAATTCCTTGTAAACCTATTAATGCATTATCTATTAATCTTTGAAATGAAGCTGGAGCCGTTTTTAATCCGAATGGCATTCTGGTATATTCGTAATGACCCATGGGAGTTTTAAAACTAGTTTTACAAATATCTTCTGGTTTTATTGGAATTTGGTGGAAACCGCTTGCTAAATCTAGAGTAGTGAAGTATTGACTTTTTCCTAATTGATCTAAAATATCAGTTATATTTGGTAAGGGGTATACATCGCCTACTGTTACATCGTTTAATTTTCTATAATCTATCACGATTCGCCATTTTTGTTTACCGCTTGCATCTTGTTTCTTTGGGACTACCCATAATGGTGAACTCCAAGGAGAGTTTGATGGTCGAATAATTCCATCTTTTAACATTTTATTTACTTGAGTTCTGACCTCGTCTTTATGAATTTGTGAATAACGATAATTTTTAGTATAAACTGGAGGATTATTTCCTGTGTTAATTTCGTGGCATATTAGATTTGTTTGAGTGAGTTTATCACTACTTGATAAGAATATATTCTTATATTGTTTGCATAAAAATAATAAAGATTTTTTTTCTTCTATATTTAAGTGATCTAACCGTAATTGAGATTCAAAATTAACGTCTTTGTCTGTTTTACAGTGTAAATCTTTTGAATTTTGTTCATGAACAGGAATCATATTAACGTTTATTATTGGAATGGTTATATCATTGTCACTTGTGTTAATAATACTCGTTAAAATTTTTCCGTTATGATTAGCAACTATGGCATTAGCAATTTTTAAATTGTTGAATTCTGGGGAATTCTGAGGGAATTCGACCAGTCCTTCGTGTAATTCAGAATTTGTGTATATTTCTACAAACTTTTCCGTTCTGGCACGTATTGTATTATTTTGATCACCTTGAATGAGTTTTAAAGGTTTATGAATGCCTTGAATAAAAAGTGTATTGTCTAAACATGAAATTGTTGCTTTATTTTCATTAAAGAAATTTAAACCAAGTATGCCATCATATGGTAAATTAATTAATTTTGGATTTATAATTTGGAACTTGATTGTGATACAATGATTAAAACATTCGAGTGGAATTATAGTTGATCCTGAGGTTTTGATTTCTTTATCAGTAACACTTGATAGAATGACGTTATCACTTGAATTTATTTGAATCGAATTTGGATCAAGTTTTTGAGGATTGATTAACGACACACCTGCACCGGTATCAAGTAATAGTCGTAACTTTCCTGTTTTACTTGATTTTGAATACAAAATTATGGACATTAAATTATCCTTAGTTTGATTAAATATTTTTAATTTAGGAGTCTGAATATTTGGATTTTTTTCGTTTTCATTTTCATTTTGGAAAATTTGAACATTTGAATTAATAGAATCTTTTAAATTTGTAAACTTATTTTTATGTTCTTTAAAATTTAAGTCGGCGTTTAGATATACAGATACACATTCCGACGTCTGTGCATCGTGAATTGAATTAATTTCATTTATATTAGAGCTTAATTTTTTATTTTTATTAAAATTTAAGTCGGCGTTAGGATATACAGATACACATTCCGACGTCTGTGCATCGTGAATTGAATTAATTTCATTAATATTAGAGCTCAATTTTTTATTTTTATTAAAATTTAAGTCGGCGTTAGGATATACAGATACACATTCCGACGTCTGTGCATCGTGAATTATTCTTTTAGAATTTTTATAAAAATTAGGATTTAAATATGAATCATTTAAATTTGTACGCGAAGCTTCTTTAATTTTAGTATGATTCTTTAAATTAAAGTCGGAATTAAATTTTACAGGCATATGTTCCGACGCACATGTGCCATGAATTAGTTTAAAGAATGCGGTTTATTTTGTGTATTAAAATTCCGTTTATAATTAGGATCGTATTTACCGTCCTCTTTAAGTTGTTTAATAAATGCCAATTTACGACATTGGTCGATAGAATGACCAGGTCTTTTACAATAACTGCACTGAATTTGGGTATAATACAATGAGGTTTTCTTTCTACAATCATTTGTGTTATGAGAATTATTTTTGCAATTACGACAATATTTTTCTGAACTTCTAAATTTTTGAAAAGCAGGTTTTTGATGACGTTCTCTATGGAAAGTTTCTTCAGCTAATGCAATGGGTAATGCTTCCGTTAATGACTTAGGTTCACGCGATCTAAGTAATGTGCTGATTTCTAAATTACTGTGGTAAATGAATCTGCCTAAAGCTAATTCCCTAATGTTTTCAATAATCCCTAACATTTTTAAACGTTCTTGTTCTGTGTTAGCTACTAATTGTTTTTGTTCTATAATTTTACCGGATAAATTTTCTAACTTTGAGTAGTATTCGCGAATTGATTCGTTGGGTTTTTGTCTAGCTGTAGTTAATTCTTCATTTAATTGAAAGAATGATTTTTTTTCGCCAAATAAAGTGTTTAATGTACGTTTAAGTTCATGCCAATCTGAAAATTTTTGATAATTTGTATAAGTTTGTGCTGGACCTCTAAGTTGTGCGCGTATGTATTGTAAGACCAGTTTGTGTTGAGACGCAGTGGCCATGGACCATGCAACGTCACAACCCAATGTGAAATCAGTGAGATTTCCTTGCAAACCATCGTAAGTGGATTTAATGCAAGTCAACACACTGCTTGGTGGAACACTGTTTTCTATTAAATCATTATCATCGTCTGTTAGAACAGAAGAAGCCGAAGAAGGAGGAAGTTGGGAAGTATCAGCGTGAGACATATTTGACTATAGCTTTGAGAAAAGAATAAATCGAATTGTACTGACCTTCAAATTCACGATCCAGAGTTGATCAGGCTCTTTTGGATTTTGAACTGCACTTTTCCAATCGGGACACCCACCGGTTTACAACTCGCCGTAAAGGAGTGATTCTTCTTTGATGGAGTAGTTTTCTTACTTGATTTGTATTGATGTTTTCAATGCTGTTGGAAATTTCTTCAGTATTAGAAGTCGTATTCTCTGAAGGGTTTCTTCCGTTTGATTGAACTGTATATATCCCGTCTTCTGACACCAATTTTTCTTGTCACGGTTCTGGGTGACGAGATTTTAAGGTGCTGGCGCTCGGTGGAATTGAGCTGGACTCTGACACCAGGTGATTAGTACGTTCACCAACGATTCGACGTTTTATCAGGATGAATAGCCAAAAAGGACGTTTTTAAAGTATTTATTTTAAATCAAGTTTCTACACTAGTTAACGCTACAATGATTAAGACAACAGTGAACCGTGAACATTGAATTTTGATGGTTTATATAGGGAAATATTTTCTAGCAAAATATGTGTTATAGCCTGTGACGTACTGAAAGTGACAAAAACAAATTATGACGTAGGTGAAAGGTTGATGAGCAAGATTAGGTGACAAACAAATATTTTGTTAGAAAAGCAAATTAAGTGAAAACAAAGCCTAATTACTTATATAATAGAGAGTTTCATGACAATATCATACTGTAAGTTAGTAAGTTATTGCAGTTTTGGAACTTCTTAAAGCAGACTTTTGCTTGCAAACTTCTTTAATCCGTTACATTAGAATAAATATTGTTTTAACAGATATTTATATCATTTACAGTTTCTTTTAAATTATTATTGAAATCCGCCAAAACGAATGTGTTGATTGTTGATAAACAATTATTCTAACCTATAAAATACATCGTTTTTTACAAGCAGCATAAAAACATGGCTTTACCAGCGGGATATTCTAGCGATGAAGATGATGATTTAAATAGATTTGATTTTGGAGTTGAGTATAATTTTATCTTCATTTATAATTACTAAGTATTGTAAATATTTTGTTTTTATGTTTCAAACATGGACATGAATAAAATTTATTGAATTCCAGGGATACGAAGACGAAAATGCTGCTGCAGTCCAGCATTTATCTCAAAATGAACCTATTATTGAACATATATCTAAAGAAGAACAATTAAACAAGTTGTTAATGTATTTGATGAATGGTAGATTGGCAGAAATAATTACTCTTTTCGATAACGGTAAATAAATGCTGCACGTATTGTTTACTTTAAAAGCCATAAATATTTCTTATTTTAATATTATTGAAATAAAAAATTGGTGTTATCATAACAGCAATTTTATAAAGTACATATTTTGATATTTTTAAAGTTTACATCTATGTGCTAATAGATTCAGTATACATGAATTAACGATATTATGCTGTTCGGACAGATTATTGTTTTGTCAAATCACAGTTTTAAAAATGTTAATTATAAATTATAAGCATGTATTAATACATTATTTTTCGTGGAATGAAACATCATTATCATAGTTCCTTAATTTTAGGGATTCCTGTAAATGTTAAGCTTACAAATGATTGGACACCCTTGTTACTTGCTGCCTCAATAGGAAATCTAGAAATTACTGATGAATTAATTAAAAGAGGTGCCGATGTTAACGAAAAAAGAGGTATTGAAATTTTCATAAGTTTTAATTGTTCTTGTGTTTACTTGTTTGTTCATAATTATACATAAGTTGTTTATAATAATCACTGCTGTGGGATCAACTATGATTGTTGTTATGAATGACAGTTATAAAACAATAAGTAGGAGGTGATCTTATTGATTTTGTTCTTCGCTTATCTCATTAACTCGTTTACTGCGTTACCAGTCTTTGGGAACTGAGATTGTTTCTTTTTGGTGTGGGAGTATTTTTCATATACTTTTTTTGTATGCGGGAACTGTATTTCAGGCATTAGTGGGTCCTAAATGATGTTACAGGTAGCTTTTTTAATCTCAAAAACTAAGTTTTAAAAATACAATAAATAATATATCGGAACCTCGGTAACCGAAATCTGTAACACAAATTTGCCTATTAAATTTAAATCATACAGATGCTTATAAACCAAATGATATCTATCATGTTTATCGGTCCGATACTGCACATAAGAAAAGTCAAGTATGGGCCTTCGGTGATCGATACCGCACACAAATTAAGACCACATTTTTGTCCACGCAGTCAACGTGTTAATTATATTCTTCGCAGCATGATATATATGTTACGGCCAAAGCCCGAAACTGGCCAAAGTGGGAAGTGTCCAGCCAATTCGAGAAATGGCCAATGTCGCTGTTAATTGACGGGCCAATGTCCGATATGTTGGGTCAATTCCCGATTTGGCCGGCCAGTTTGCGAAATGGCATGGAGCGATCGGCCAAAGTCGGAAGAAAAAAATTATGAGCAGATTTTGGTGCGTCTGTATAATTTCATACTGGTACTTGTCTGTTTCGTGAGAGCCAGTAGTGTCTATTGTCACTTTTTTGCTTTATTACTTATTTTAAAAAAAAGCTTTAACCAACCTTTAACCTGGCCCTTATTTATTTGGTCAGTAACAGAGGGTCAGGTTTTAGGTTGTTTAAAGTTTTTTTTTCAAGAAAACAAACTGTATTTGTACCCACGGATTCCAGTGTGAGCAGTTTCTCGTGCAGAATGGAAAACTGTTTTCTGGAATACAGAATACATCAGTACATCGAATATTGGCCAGGGATTTCCCGGCACTTCGGGAAGTGGCCGGCCAAAGTAAGGTCATCGTACATTGGCCACACGCCACGGCTAAAGTGCGAAATGGCTGGCCAATTAGGGAATTGACCAAACTTGGGACTTTGGCCGTAACATATACATAAATAAAATACTTTAGGGTACTTTTTGCTTGAGTGTAGTGTAAATGTTCTAAAATAATTAATTACAATTTACTGTACAATGGTAGATGCAAGCGTTTATTGTAAAGTTTTCTGTAAAATTTTTATTGTGATCTTTATACCATCATGTATTTTAAAGTTTTAGATACACAATTGATCTTTTATTGCAATTTTTGACACCTATTATGGAAAGTGTATGTTTTTAAGTTTTGTTTTGAGGTGTTATCGTATTGTTAGTTACAAGTTACAATAAGTTTTATGAGAAATATGCATAAAAGTAAAATATTAAAAAAATTTGTTTAAAAAAAATTAAATTGAATTAATCTGCATTATTTTTTTTCCTATTTATTTGATTTATTCACCATAAACATGTGTCAAGTTTGGTATTACATTTTTAGAAATGTACACTGTTCTTATGGCAGCATGCAGTTGTCCAGAAACAACATCACCTACTCATACAACGTTAGCCATAGTCCAGCTGTTAATAGAGCATGGTGCAGATGTCAAAGCGATTACTCGTAAACGTATGACTGCACTCATGTATGCTGCTAAAACAGGAAATTTGGATGTTGTAAATTTTTTGTTACCTTTGTCTCAACATGATGCTGAAGACAATCAAGGCTGGACTGTAAGTTACATTTTTTTCTAATATTCTTATTGTAGGTATACAGTAGTGGTTCTTAAACTTCTGGGGCTGCGAAATGGAGTTCTGCACCTCAGGCTATTCACTGGTGTCAAACATATATTTAAAATTCAAATTATTAATAAATAAATGATGTTCATATTTACCTTTTATTTTACACTTAGATAATGTTAAAAACTTTGCTTTTTTCCTGGGACTGCGAGAACACATTTTGAGAATTTAAGGTTTGTCAGAAGCTAAAAAGGTTAAGAACCACTGGTACACAGTATACCACTATATTTTGTCGCAACTGGGATCTCAGTAACTATAGGTTTGTTCCAACAGCAGTTTAAAACCGATCCTGGGGAATGAATGCATAAACTGTTTTATTCGCATGCGTGAACTATGTACTATTAAATGTATTGCCCAGTATAAGCCGTTGTTGGAACGCTTTTACAATTGGCCTAACTGTAAATGACATTTGCATCTAGTGGGTTCAGAAAAATGTGCGCATCGCTAGGGTAAACACCTTAATAATCTAGCACTAAATGGGATTGAAGAGCGATGCCTAGCTACCCGAGCTCACGTTAGTTATGAACAGGGCTTGCGTATAAAAATCCAAATGCTGGTACACGCTCTCATCCCACAACTGTTCTGACCGTAAACTGACTAGTTTATGTTTTAATTTTGTAATGATGGAACAGCCGACTAAACCGTCCGGTGAACTATCAGAGACTGTGATGGAACGCGATATTGATACTGCGCACACTACTCAGCAGGCTTGTAGGAACAAACCTTATAAGAGCTATAGAGTTGGTTAAATATGCAAAAATGTGTAACATTTTAAGCTGATTGTAAATACTTTTCAAATTTAAATTTTCAAAAATTACCCAAAAAACAAAACAATGCAAATTTTTATTATGCCTAATCTTTTTTGTTACTTGATGTAATTTTACAAAAATTGAAATTTTTATGTAATGATATTCAAGCAATAGAATGGTGGCATTTGTTTGTTGATATCTCCTCAAATTATTTTGTCAGTCGACTTCTATAATTTTTATGTAAATCGTGCTGATTTTTTACACAAATGAATAAAAACTTAATTTTGAATACAATTATTTGTTATACAATAGTTTTTAGTTTATAAAAATGTTGAAAATTATAATGTATAAAAAAATTGACTGTAGGTACACTAGAAAACCTAGTATTCCATAACATTAAAATATCAAGCATTGTAAAATTTTCCCAAAAAACAAAAGCAATACTGCAGAAAATTAAATTAGCCTGTGAAAAAAGTAATGTAATTTGAACAAAAAGAAAGTAGTAAAAAGTAATTAGAAATCTTCGATAAACTGTTTTATAATTTATGCGCAGATCACTACTAAACAAAATAGAAATGAATGTAAATATAACAAAAAAATTCAGTTAGTTTGAGAATTGAAACTTGTACTTAATCGCCTATAGTTTTACTGTATTTTTAAAATTTTAATTATGCTTTCATTTATTATCTGTACATCATTTTTACCATTAAAATATATTGGAGACTTTCAAGAGGTTTCCAAATGATGTTATGGAAAATATTAGAAAAGAGTGCAACATGAATTAAAAAAATAGAGTAGAAAATAATTTTAAAATGGAATTGCGGCCCCCTAAATATTTTTTAATAAACACCAAAACTCTATCTCTTAAAATTAAGAGGTTTCAAGGTTGGGTGTTTTTACTGGGATACCCTGTATATTGAATATTTTACTTTTGTATTCAGTGTTAATTCTCCCACTGGTTATTTTTAGCCACGTGAAGGAACTGTACATTTTTTTGCTAACCGTTTCTTGTTTATCTCGTTCATATTTGAATACAGAATATATTGAATAAGTTGTCCCATCATTGGTATTCACAAAACAAAGATGATATAAGTTGAAAATAGACTAAATGTCTCACATGAAACTTAACTACAACAGTTTATAAACAATAATTATTTTTATATCTCTTAAACTAATCGTAAATATACATACAATTATAGATTTTTAAAAACAATCCTTAATAACTTGAACGTCATTATAGAGTTGATCAGCTTAAAGTTGTACAACTTTTATTCAATTTAACCGTCTCTGTAATTCTTAACAATGCAAAAAGTTATTGAGAACACTTTATTTTTGGTTACAGAAAAATGTTTTTGAAAATAACATTTTTATAGTAGTGAGCTTTAGCTTTTATAAAAGAGGTATAAAATAATTTCCGTTGTTGCAAAATTTTGCTAACCTAGTAATACATAACAATTAGGGTTTCTCCTCCGAGAACCTGGAAAGTATGTATTTTTGTATATGCATGAAAATTGCAAGTGTTTTTTAGTAAATTTTTACATTTGTTGTGAATTAATTATTATGTTAATGTATTTCATTAACAAATAAGATTTTCAAGTGGTAGTTTTTTTTGATATTTTATTTAATTTGCAGGCTTTGTTTTGGGCTGTAAATGAAAATCAGCCACATGTAGTTCAGTTCTTATTAGAGGTTGGTTTTAGTTACGAAAGAAGAGATATTCGAGGCAACTTACCTTTATATTATGCTGTCAGTCAAGATTTCGAAGATGTCATTGCTCTGTTTCCGTTAAAAGCAGAAAATGATCCAACACCACATTTTGAAGAAGCTTTTCATAGTTTTCAGAAACATTTTGAAGTAGATATAAATCAAAAGTAAGGAAAGATATGCATGAAATAGTAGCACTGCTAAGTAGACTGAATATTTTTAGGCCCGTTTTTCTATATGACTTATACAATATGTTATGCTCAATGAAATGTGATAAACTTATAACTTTATTTATGGAGAAAAACATATGTATGGCAGATTTTCTGTTAATGGATAACGAAGATTTAAAAGAAATCGGTGTTGTTTTACCATTCCAAAGAGCAAGAATTTTAAATGGTCTTTATAAGTTTCATAACCATCCATTTAGGCAGAAATCTTTGCCTGTTGTCCCTAAAAATGTAATTTACAGGTAATGTTTTTTTTTTATAACTGGAAACAAGTTTTTTTGATTCATTATAGAAAATATGAGGTTCAGTTTGTTACATATTTAAAGTTCTTGTTTTTATTTTGCACTTTTGTGATTATAATAATTCTTGCAGATGATTCTACCAATTTATTTTTTGACAGTGCAATATTTGGTTCGTTGTTTTATGAATATTATAGGTTCAAAATTAATACATCTTTGAAAAATTATTTAATAATTATTGTAAAAAGGTGCATAACAGGTTTTGCTAATTAATATTATACTTTTTTCTTAAATCTTAAATGAAAAATTACGCTTAAAACATAATAACTTTTTTTTTACAAAAGTAATTTAAACAAGTGTTTTCACTCTTAACTTGCCTATTTCACCTATTTGTGACTTAAAATTTTATTCTTATTTGCTCAGCTGTGTTGTGATTTAAACGTCAAGTAAAAATTTGCAGTAAATCATAAAACATTAAGACTGGTAACAAAAATATAAGGTAGATTTGTAAATTTTTTTTTTTTTAATATTGTAAAACATGACTTACTATATAAATTTAAAAAACTACTTTAAAACACCAATGTGCTTAAATACATAACATTTTGTTATTAGGTGTATGTTATAAACTTTATTATTTAATTTTCAGTACTACAGATATTTCTCTTGCAATTGTTGCTGTGATTAGACAAATAATGACAATGGAAGCAAGCATAAAATATATTACGAAACGATACGATATTAAACCCTTTAAAAAACAGATTGCTCTTATTAGAGAAAAAATATTACGATTGAAAAGAGTGGTTACAGTATTGCATGCAAGTTGCAAAAAGGTAATATACTTATATATTATTTAAAGTCAAAAAATAGTGTAAGCTTATTTTATGAAGCTAATGTCAAAAGCAAATATGCGCGTGTCCCTGTAATTAATTTAGTATTTCTATTCTCATTTCATGACAATAAAAAAATCTCTATCCTAACTTCAACATTCAGAGGTCTTAAACACATTATCATAACATCTGTGTCATATACTATTGTTATAATCAGGGATGGAATAACGTTTTAAATCGTTACGTTATTGTATAACGTTATTTATTATTTGTTTTCGTTACATAACGTTATAAATAACATTAAAAACATGAATAGGTATGTTATATAACGTTACATAAATTATGATATACAGGGTGTTTCCTAATTAATGCGAAAACATTCGGGAGGTGATTTCTTATCGAAAATTAAGGGGAGTCTTTTATACAAAATTTTTTCCTTAGACGTTTTCTTTCGGAGTTACACCTCCCTAAAGGGGATTGGTAATGTTAGGTTTTTATTTTATTTCTCAAATTTGGATAAATGTAGAATGATATTTGGTAGATGTTTTATACTTATTAAAAGGTTTCCCATAGTAATATTTTCAATCTTCTCCCACCTTCACAGGGGGCTGAAAAGTGCGACCCCTGTTGGTTTTTAATCAGAATTTTTTGGTGAGTTAAAATTTTGCAATCTAGTTTTTTTTTTTAATTTTTTTTATTTAGATTTTTTTTTATTTTTTAACTTTTCTCGTAATATCTACAGTTTTTGAGTAAAAATTAAATGAGTGAACATGATGTTTATGATCATATTAGGTGGAATTGACGGGCGTTTTAGCATTGTCGCCACGTAAACGTCAAAATGAATTACATCCGTCAATTCTACCCAATATGAACATAAACAAACCACCAAAATGAATTGTTTTATATTGGAATATTTGATGGTTCATGTTCACTTATATAATTTTTTACTCAAAAACTGTAGGTTTTACGAGAAAAGTTAATGAATAAAAAAAAAATCTAAATAAATCAAGTTTAAAAAAAAAAATATGCAAAATTTCAACCCACCAAAAAGTTCTGATGAAAAAAAATCAACAGGGGTCGCACTTTAGCTCCCTGTGAAGGTGGGAGATGATTGAAAATATTACTATGGGAAACGTTTTCGCATTATTTAAGAAACATCCTGTATAACGTTGAAAAAATAATTTTCATTTGTAACTCTGAAATTATTTTTGGGATCTGTAAATGTAAATTTTGAAAATAGTACAAAATTACGTTGAGATACTGTATTTTCATTTTAATTTCTAAAATATGAACAAAATATATCTTCTGAAAATAAAAAGATGGCCATATAAAAATTTAATTTATAGAGAACAACGATACAAAATAACTTTTAATGAATCGTTATTATAACGTTATCGGGTATCGTTACGTTACGTTTTCCATCCCTGGTTATAATGTAACAACAACAAAAAATTATCATTGATGTTTTACAGCAGAAAAACTGATTAAAAACAGATGTGAAAAAATTTTATGATATTTTATGTTTAAGGTTAATTAACTAAATATTTAAAATGTTCTTGTTTAGTGGGATGACCAAATACGTCCTGTTGATGTGATACACAAAAATTCTAAACCAAGTGCAAAAACATTTCGATGGTGGAAATTTTCTGTTCTTGCAATAATAGTTGGAGTAGCTGGCAAAAAGTTTTATAGCATAGTCAATCAAAGTTGTTAATATTAAAGTGTTTAAAAAAATATATACCTATATAATTTACAATATTTATGTGTATGTTTGTATAGCAATTCTTTGTACCTATTTTTAAACAAAATTCACTTTCTCTTTTTAGAAACATATGAGAACCAAACATGTGTTGAAGAAGTGTATTTAGTCAATATAGGTACTGTTTTCCAAATTCAAGGCTGAACAAAGAAATTTTGTTTTATCTTACCAACCATAAATTCGATTAAACTGAAACTGTTGTACAACTTTAGGCTGATCGAAAAATGAAAAAAATTCTTTTGGTTTATAAATCATGCAAAAATTTAGAATACTTGATACATGTATTGCACTGAATACCTCGAGTAAATGGATTGATAAATAAATTGTGCATTTAGTGCAATATATTCTAATCATGTATTGTGTTAGCAAAAATGTGCTTGCTTGAAGTTTAAGTAAACTTATTGTGTTGAAATATTATCTACCTACTAAATTTTGGAATAATGAAACAGCTGCTAGTTTACTAAAGAAAACTACTGACATTGACAATAAATATATTGTACCTGAAACAAATATTGAGACGTACCGTACTGTACATAGGCCGCACTGTTGTGGAAGAGTACTTATTACTCTTATGTTTATTGTTGTTAATTTTGGCTTGTGATCGTCTTTATTAATCGGTTAGACCCTCAAATCTTGTTTTACATAATGCACAGGTCTAGAGCAATTACACAGTAACAAACAAATAAAACAATAATTTTACACAAACTCCTTTATTTTTTGACCGGTTGTACGTTTCTCGGAGGTTGGTTCTTAACTACCAAAGCGCGACTGTCCTAAGATTTTTAGGTCCCTCTGGTCATACTTTTTTATTGTAGTTGTTCCTTGTCATTCTTTTCTATAAACACATATTGTGCAGGTAATGCTTCCTACTTGTGATGAACAAATTTATCAACAAATCTACTAACATAGGATCCAAGTTTAACTTTAATATTTTAACTTTAATGTGTTTTACAACAGCTGAAATCCTCATAATTTGGCGCTTTCGAGGTGTTATATGTTTTAGTAACTGATGCATCAGCATTTGTTGCAATGTTATTCATTTAAAAGTAAATGAAATAACATTGAAGTAAAATAAAAATAATTGATGTCAGGCAGCATATCACAATATATTTGATGGATCATAAAAAATAATATGCACTTATGTGCATCCTAAGAAAAGGATTCTTGAAATAAGAAAGTAATAAAAAATAAAAAACCCATTTTCTGAAAATTAAATTCATAAATAAGTCGCACTTTGAAAATTGTATTTAACCAACAAGGTATTACTTTTTTATGTGATAGGTTTTAAATACAATTTATGTAATTTTGTCTTGATAATAAACCCAACTATTAAAATTAAAGTATAAATACCTAGTAATCTGTAATTGTATTTTTATATTGTAATTAATCATTTAAATTACCTTATGGATTAAATGATTTTTTTGCACAAAAAAACTATATAGTACTGAATATTATTTATTGTTTATAAATAAATTACAAAAATGTATTAAACTACAGTGATGAACAAGCCTTTTCTACTTTCAAACTTAGATTCGAGCATTGAATCATCACATAAATTTCTATAACGCTGATTAGCACTTTTTAAATACTTGTACACATTCGGTTTCAATAAAAATTAGCAAATTTTTGAACAACAACAATATCAAAACAATCTACACTGCATGTATGAGAATAACAAAAAAAACTTATAGAACTACAAGCAGGTGGAAAGGTATCGAAGGGTAAAATTAAAACTTAACATTAATGTTGAATCGGAATCAGAGTTTCTCCTGCTGTAATTGCTGGCAATGGAGCTTCTACAGTCAAAACGCCATCTTTACTCAGCGAGCTCTTGATGTGTTCAGGGTTTGTTCCTTTAGGTAGGAGAAATTCTCTGTTGTATTCCCTGTATACTGATTTGGATTCAGTTTTCTCCTCATGTTTAGCATGGACCTACAATCATAGAGTAAAATATTACGTATGCTCAATTTAAAAGATAATACAAAAATAAATTAACAATGAGACTGGGTTTTATTAGATTAGTATTAACTGATACATTCAATATTCTACATTGCATGAGGTGTATAAAATAAATATTGATTAAACTCGGCACTCATTGAATAATAAATAATAAAAGTGTTACTAATCAATAAGTATGTACTAGAAAAGTGGAAAAGGACTAAATTGAACTTACCAATAATTTGTTATCAACTGTCTTAACAACAATTTCTTCTGGAGCATACTGACTGACATCAAACCGTAATTTGAGGCACTTATTACTTCCATCTTCTTGGATTAAGGGTGAATTCAAGTCATCTAACCATGTTCTTACTTCTCCACCGCTGGGTCTTGCAGCAAGATCACTGCTTGTGTTATGTGTGCTGGATTGTGTGCTGCTGCTGAAATAAACATAAAAATTTTAAATTGGTACTTTATTTTGAAAAAATTATTTAATTTTTACATAGATATCAAGATAATGTGCGCTTAGAAGGTGACCAGACATATAAGGTTTTGCAAATTGTGTATCGCCTTGTTAGCAATAGACATTTTTTAAGTCACAATATTTTTTTAAAAATATTTATCATAATAAGTTATGCATAATATATTAATTTTAACAGTTATAAAGCACAAAACAGATTCCGAAGTCATAACTAATATAAAATGCTTATCATATTGTGCAATAATTTTTACTACAATAAAATGTTGCCAAGAATTATTTTTTTTAGACACTGAAAATTTGATTATTTTATTAACATATTAATTAAAAAATTGTAAGCTAAAAAAGAAGAATTTATGAACAGATGAGCAAATTTGCATCTTGTGCAACAATTTAGCATGTATGTACTACATCAAGAAGTAAATTATTTGAAAACGTAAACCCCATGTAGGGCAAAATTTTCATTTTTTGTGTGTACAAAATTACTGCAAAAGTTTTACAGATGTGTTGTGCTAAATGCAATAAAGAAATGTTCTGAAAAGGTTCTGCATTCAGAATAATTGTTTTAATTGTAAATGAAATTAATGGTGATGTTTTACAAAACCATACAAACCTGCTGGATTTGGTCTTGTCTCCTCCAACAACCTTTTCATACTCGTAAGACATGCAAATTTAAAATTAATTGTTAGTTAAGCAGCGCAAACGTAAACTTACATTAATTTGCAATTAGTTACGCACAAAATAATAAAGTATGTATTTGTAATTCCTGATTGTTCTTTCTTTTAAATAGAATTTTGTAAATTATGAATAAATTTGTTTGAAATTCTACAGATGATTTATTTTTATTCGTGGTGAGTATTGCGTATAAGATTCATAGTGATATAACTAACCACTAAATATAAAATATTGAAAAAATGCAGCATATTGTACGACGGTTTCAAGGTTCTTAAGATACATATTTATAAATAACACCTCCTGCATACCAATGTTACGTAGCGTTGCCAGGTTTTCTGAATAACTGTAACTGGATATCTTTTATTTAACTTTCTTAAAAACTGCCTAAAAGGGGGGTAGTTTAAAAAAGCAATCGGTAAATAACTGTTACCCTAATGGCCAGGTAAGTTTTTTTAAAAATCATTTTATACGATAAAATGAACGGTACAAATTTGTAATGTAATATATTAGCTTAACACTGGCATCATTCTAAACTTATTTTATTGCAACTTTTATTTTTTTAGTTGATTGTTGTACTGGTAACAGTCAAGCTATTTACGGATCATGACATCACCAGCGAATTACGTATGCACTCTCTAAATGGAGGCGGTTGTTAGGCGCCGATTGTATTTGTAATGTAAGTTATACAGATTATAGAAATTATGAACATGAGTACAGCAATACGTATTACGTAGTATTGTGCATATGAGTTGCCAACAAATTGTTAAAATAAATATAGTAGCTACAAACGGTTAACAAGTCTCTAATTGAAGACCTTGGTGCAAGAAGGGGATATGTGCAAAAAAGTAAAAAAATAAGACTTGTACAGATATGGATTTTAAAATTTGCGCTTTTCATATGGTGCAAATGTGGGATAAGTAGGGCTTAGAAAAATAATTTCTATAAGCCCTACTTATCCCACATTTGCACCATATGAAAAGCGCATATTTTAAAACCCATTTCTGTACAAGTTTTTTTTTACATTTTTGCACATATCCCCTTCTTGCACCAAGGTCTTCAATTCTTATCACAATGTAAACAATACGTTGATCGTCTCGTGGAACCTCGAATTATGAATGAAACACTTAACTACAATATGAGTAAGTCAAGGGCACTACTGTATTAAAATTGTCTTCATTTGATGTGCATTAAGCTTAAGTTATCATATTTATTATTAAAAAAGTTACAAATCAGTTATCAAACACAAAAATAAATATTGTAAATGTCTTTGTTTTAAATGTTGAAATAAAATTATTTTTCGTATTTCCCGTGGATTGGGTTTTTCTAAAATCTTTATTTTGGCAAAAAGTGTCCATAGATTTTAAACTCATATATATTCTTAATAATAACGAATCATGAGGATCATACTGCAGCGCAATGAAAAGTGTTATTAAATTAGATTTGAATTTAAATATTTTTTACCTCTGCAATCTTATTTTCGTGGAAAATAGTCTGTTATTCGAATATAGCCTTATTATTTACATCTTTTTACACAAACATACCTTTTATTTGCTTAACAGTATTTATGAACACATGATTATCACGCGAAACAGATACAAAACAAAACTGAGAAGTTCCGCGAAGTTTTTTTTATTGAATTGCTGCACTGTGTGGCATTTGGTTAAGATTTGGTAAAATTAACCTTAAATGCCGACAAGTACTGGATACATAAACTTGGAGTGTGGCTTATTCCGCATACATTTTTTAATGTTTTACATGGCAAAAAAAAATTATGAAAATTTTGCCTTTTACCGCAAACAATTTTGAAATCCATTACAGCATTTTTAATGGGTGGTCGTGGTTTAAACGTATCCCTTCACCTTTTTATTAAATGATTTTGCCGACAAGAACATTTAAAGAACCACAAAGGTTCGGTTTTATGTAACATATCTTTTATATGCGGAGGGCTCGTTAACAATATGTTAACATAAGAATAACAGTGTCCGGCAAAACTGCCAGCATTTATATCCAATTTAAAGGAAAAAATCTTGCAATCTAATTAAAACTTTTTTCCTACAAGAATTTATTAAGATTTTCTAACATATCCAAAAAGAATGTACGAAGAACAGACCATACCAACATCTGTGGAAATAAATCAAGTAGTTGCTTTAAAAACTTACTAACGGATATTGCAAAGAATTCCTGTTTTTAGGGCAGCTGTTTTTATTTGCATTAGCTAATATATGCATTAAATTTACCGAAGATAAAGTTTTTAATTTATTCAAGCTTCTTCATTTTATATACCTACTGCATTTATGTGAAGCTAAATAAGGGTCGTGTTAAATGCCATTATAACTGTTGATTTATTTCATTAAGAAGCTGTCCGTTTGCGCAGAAACAACTAAAACAATTATTTTTATTAAGTTTCAACAAATACTTCCAAGAAAGATGAATTCTTGGTAAATGCAAGAACACATTATTAACTACGCGAGCTCTAAATACTGTATAATTACAATTACGTTTTTTTTATAATCGCATCATTTTGCAGCCTACTTCATATATTAAGACACTTTTTGATGACAGACCGAAATATAATACTTTTTATAAAGTATTATAGATGCGTAGGTGCATGGGCGTCCGCAGAAAATTATTCAAGGGGAAGCAAAGCTTTCAAAGGAATGCATTAAAATATTAACGAACTTTTAACTCGACCCTCTTTCATTTGGTCGTTAATGAATTACTCGATTCCAGGGAGGGGCAAGTGCCCCGTTTGCCCTCCCGTGTGGACGCCCATGCGTAGGTGGAATGTATCTAACAATTGAACGTGATCCAAAAGCAGTCATCTTGTAAATGCGTAAACAATGTAAGTGTAGCGGGTTAATTATGTGCCCTAAAATACCCCATCCAAGGTAAAAACAATATTAGCCATGAAGTTTAAAGAATTTAGAGAACTACCTCATCTCCGGCCTCTCTCCTCCAACAATTTTAAAAATATATTTTGTACGGCTTTTCTTTCAAACAACTATTGGCAAATCGAAATAGCATTCTCTGCAACTCCATATTCTGATTAGGATTTCAAGAGATTGCAACGATTTAAAAATTTACTGATTCAACAGCTTTGAATGTGGTTAATAAAAAAACTGCTTTCAAGATTCAATTCTTTGCATTCTAGCATAAAACATATTATGAGTTCTGACAATTCCAATTTTATGGTTCATTTAACGCTTAAACTGCATAGATCAATAACATTTCTTCACGAACTGAAATCGACAAAAAAAATCACATTTTGGTGGTCAGCTTGATAATATTTTTGATTTCAAGTCACTTTAATTTATGCTCAATTTAAAAAAAAAAGTGTTACGCCTATGGTATGTACCTGTGTGATATTTCCGGCTTCCGATTGTCAGTGCTTCAGGTAAGTGTACCATTAGTGTGTCTACCTGATAATTAATGACATTGAAGTTCTCGTAGGTAGCGACTGTACATAACAATTCAAACAAACATACGCTGCTAGAAATTAAAAACCTTGATGTAAGTACGTCGTGGAACAACATCAATACACACTGAACACGGTTACTCATCTATAAAATTGTGCCACTACGTCATGTATATGCAGCGTTTTTATTATTAATTTATTTTAAAAAATTAAAATTTGTTTTAATTTTCACATGTACATTTAATTTAATTTTAACAATCAATTATGCAGCAACATAAAGATACGTGCAACCGATTCTGTATACAGTTTTAATTATTATGTATTCGTACGTGACATTAGCAAACGAAAGGTAAACAAATAAAATTTTCAACTTTCAACTGTGAGGAATAACTTCAAGAATTGTTTGTATTTAAAAAGACGTTTTAATGCATTAGCATAAAGAGTATCTGTTAAATAGTTTTATCTTTATTCTATCAAACAATTCGCCATAAATACAACCATTTCAGTCTACTGTTATTGTCTAAAGCAGGGATGAGCAACCTTTTTTTATAACGGGCCAACTACAAATTTCAAAATTTTGTGCGGACCGCATATAAGCCTCATTACAATCTATATAATATATATTTTGTATTTTAATGACCTTTTTTCTAATTTAACACAGAAATGTATATTTAAAAAGTCGAAAAGTAAAGCTTTGACGGGCCGCACGAAAAAGTGAGCCGGGTTGCTCATCCCAGGTCTAAAGAACAAAAAGTTGTATCTACCGAGAGTCGTTTACGGGTTTTCCTTACATTTTAAACTGCAATGAAATGAAAACAATAATGGTTTGTGTTTATTACACTTAATAATTGGTAGGTACTTTAATTACAACTACCAGTGTTATGTCACATACTTGGAAGAAATTTGCGTTTATTTCGAGTTGGTTAGTTGTTCAGTGCCAGGGCCGGTCATCTATATGTCGGGGCCCAGGTGCAAAAATTAGTTTTGGGGCCCCCTATAAATATTTTATTTGGAAAATTTTTACATTGAACTAATAAAATTTGAATTATCAGATATACACATTTCTATATCCAATATCTCGGATTGGTATTTACTGCAGTGCATTAGTTTATTAACAACAATAAGTTTTTATTACAACAAAACCACAATAATTTAATTTTTTTTAATTCTATGAGACATCAGTTTTAGATTGGGCATTGAACAGTCCATTTTTCAATTATATCTTCAAAGTTTCTCATTGTAACTTCTTTTTTCTTCGATGGATAATATCTATTGCTAAAAAATTACGTTTCTCTTGAGACATTGTATATAAATAAATTCTATGTTAAAGTACGTATTGCTTTGACTTTATAAGTAAAAAAGCTGATTCTGTCATGTCTTTGAAGCTAATAATTTATTATTATCCTCTTGTGTATATTTTGTTATAATTTCTTTATTTTCGCTTTCCATTTCAAAAACGATATTACAGCCTGTACAATTTGAACTGTTCCTGCCCTCTTTATCCACTGTTTTAAACAACTGTTACTTCTCATTGGTTTTTAATTTTTATTTTGAAAGTTTTTTTTTCATTACAATTGATTAATTATTTTTTATTGATTGCCGTTTTGGGGCCCTCTACACCGGGGGCCCGGGTGCATTGCACCCACTGCACCCCCCACAGGACCGGCCCTGTTCAGTGCATTAGAGATAAAGAATAGTTAAAAACGTGTCCTAAAAATGCATAACTTGGAATGTTACCAGTTCTTTATATTTCATTAAAGTATATTAATATGTAAGGACATTTTAAGTTTATTGAATCCAAGAAATTGCAAATAGTTAATATTATTTATCATAAATATTCCGAAAATGGTAACGTGGATATTTCATACATAAAACGAGATACAAAATGATATTATTATCAAACTGTAGTAAATCAAAATAAAATTGCATATAACCACGCACAATAAAAAACAATTATTACTTGTTGGCTAGTCAGATAACAACATTTTTGTGTGGGCTTCTCACTGTTCATCGAAAAACAAACGAAACTCATGGATGCTGTTAAATAAATGCATTAAATTACGTCGCCCTAGTTTTATTTTTCTGCAACATCCTTGCAGTTTATTGGTTGGTGGTCAGACATTTCGATTGCATATTTTTTTAAAATATGGGTATGTATATTTATTTAAGGGATATAAATAACATTAATATAAATATGATTTTATCAACGTATCGGATCGGGAATAATTGGTTACATATGTATGTACCATACATAAAATATAACTATGCAAATGCATGAAGACATTTGGGTTGGTCTTATTCATAAGAGAAAATGCGAAAAGTATGTTCCTAAAAGACGTGTGACCGTATAAGGTAGAAAATTAAGCGTACCACTATGGACATCGACTCGATCAAGTTTGTTTTAACAGCAATATGGTGGAAATATTTTAAAATTGTTTTAAAATTAGTATACTTATGTTACAATTGATTAAATCGTGAAAAAAGTCCAAGCAATCGTTAGCACATGCATGTCAAGTTATAAGTTTGCAGCAAGTATCTTCAGGCACGTTATATTCACAAATGCGGACCGAAGCGTGAACGCTCATGAAGCCTTTATGCAAATGTTTATACAGTTTTTATTTTAAATAATAATCAATTTTTTTTTCATGAACAAATAAGTTATTAAATTTTATACAAATAATTAACTACTAGCTGTTATTATTACACTTACTTAAAAACTATGCTGTTAATTGTATTAGTTTAATATGACCTACCTGGTTGTGGATTTGAAAAAATTGTTGGCTTCTCTGCTGATCAGTTCCGATCTAAATTTGCTCATTTCTTCTTCCATTTTTCTCATTTCAGCGTCAAATCGTTCCCTAATATTTGAGAATTCAGTGTCAATAACACTGAAATCTCCCATTTTAATGGGGATATTGCGTTTGTTGCTTTCAGACATTTTGATAATTTAAATTTAACACCTTTTCACGTGTTCACACAATAACACTGGCACCTCGATTGTTGCACAAAATGCACTGAACTACTTGATATCTTCACAAAAGCACGTATCGCTCTTACAGTAACTCGCCAAGCTAGGGTTTGGTTATAAATATAGCAAATAGACGTGGGGGCCAGACTTGCGCAACCAGTTGGAGTACCTCGTAAGGACGGTATTATTAAAATGGGAATACAGTCACGGTAAATGTTCCAGAAGGCTTACAAATTATGTCTCATCCTGCTTCTTGAAATACGTTCTTTAATGAGTGCAAGGCCTTTTCTATGACATCGTCAACTCTAATAGGACCGCCGTTGACGATTGTAAAACGCCATGAATTGTTTTTGTCTTACTATATTTTTACATTTTTGGCAAGGTTCTAGAACACAAAATTAATAATAAGCAGAAAACAAATCATGTTATACCATATTTGTTTTGATGACGCTTCATAAGGACAAGTGAAACAAATATTCTTGAAATATTTCTATCAACATGATGAGTCATGTTTAAACATACATTCATAGAAAAACATTTGATCGATGAAATACATTCATTAAAACGTTGAATTATAATTTCAGATTTTATGGAAATAGTTTGCTTAATCTTTGACAGATAAACTGTGCTCCATTTGAGCATAAATAATTTCAGAAATGTTTTTATCTACGTATATTGCATTAAAGTTTTTTTTTTTTGGTGTGCAACAACAATTTTTAATGTGTATGTACTCAGAGCCGGTCTTGGGGTTTGCGGGGCCGTGTGCGAAAACAAATGCGGGGCCGGATATTTTGATAAAGGGCCGAGTTAAAGTAAAATGTTACTAAAAAACTGAAAAAACAGGCTGGTGGCCTAAAAGAAAAAGCTCGCCCTCATTTCTCTATCACGGGCCGGCCTGCTATGCGTGTGTTTTTTTTTTCGCCCACGGCCCCGCAAACCCCAAACGGCCAGCGCGGGGCCGGTCTAGGCGCGGGGCCGTGTGCGGTGCACACTCTGCACACCCCTATATCCGGCCCTGTATGTACTACATAAACTTTATATTATTGAACTGTATATTTTAAAATTAAAAATTAAACGCTTTGCATTTATTTTACTACACAATTTGTAATCTTCGAAGATTGTTATCTAGCATCTTAATTTAATCAAAAATATACTCTCTTTGTATTTATTGTAATTGCTGTACATCTATATGCTTCGTTTTTACAGCGGCACTTTTTTTTTACTGGAACTCAAAAATAAAACAATAAAACAATAAATCCGTTTCAAAATTTGTCGTTGTCAGTCAGAGCGGGCATTACTTAAGTATTTTTGTACTTCAGTACTTTTTCAAGTACTTTTCCGGTACTTAAGACTGGTACTGCAGTACATTTTAAAATTAGGTACTTAAGACTTGAATCTCAAGTACTTCGGTGAAATACTGGTACTTATTACTTGTATTAGTACTTCAGTACCACAAAAATTACTTAAGTACTTTGTAAAATACTGCAGTACAGTGCAAAGAACTTAAGTACTTTTAGTAGACACAAGTACTTTTTAAGATATTAGGTTTTATAAAATAGGAACTGTGATTTTCAACGTGTTAAAACTTGTCTAAAGTTTTAAACACAACCCGCATTGGAGTGCATAGAATAGGTACAGTTAAAAAAGTAGTGTGTGTGTAGTAAAACGGACAATAGTTTTATTAAATATTTTATTGAACTCACCCAAAAATACGCTAAAAATTATGCTTGGGAAATTAGAAATTAAAAATGCTATTAAAGATATTAATACCGAATACTTAAAAGAATACTGCTTATTAATCATGGAACCTCTTGCAGCAAGCAGCAACAATAATTGATATATTGCAAGGAAAACAGTCAACATACTACGGGTGTATTCGGTATATATTATCAAGTTTAGAATAACTTAAAGTCAAATTTAAAACATACAACAATAATTTTAAATGCTTGTATTATCAACAGTTTACCCAATTTTTTTTAACTATTATAATTTAAATCCAGAAATAAACGACGCAATTGTTGCTACAGTGACATTACCAAACTTTAAGTTAAGATGGTTTAGTGCAATAGAAGACAATGTTAACCTAACTAGAAAAGATATTCAAACGATAATAATAAATATCTACGTACCTACATAACATTTTATTTAGTTTATGTTTCAAAAATATGTTGTATTTTGTGTGAGATGTGAATATTATATAACATTTGTTTTTTCGCAAGTACTTAGCACTTTCATTTAAAAATTAAAATTATATATTTTTTATTATGTACCACTTTTTTATTTGCTTATATAACAATAAAATTTATATTTCGACATATTATTTTTGTTTGTTTTATATGTAGGTACTATACCAATTCAATCGCTTTGTATGTGACCACGGTTAAAATAATAAACTAAACAAAAATTTTAACTTCAATCGAAATTTTACAAATGATAAAAAACAATTCTAAATTTTAATCAAAACCCACAATACAGTATAAAATTCTTATCAAATAACAATTTCTTATATATTCTTTACCATAAACAGCAATATTTTTTATTGTTGTTGCTTGTTATTAATACATAGATATGTATATTTCAACTTTTGTTAAAAGATAGCGCTTAATTCATAAAACTTTAAATACAAGTGGGTACATCTAAAGACTGTAGTTACAAAGCAAATTGTATAAGAAAATTTTATGTGCCTACATATGCGTTATTACATTTTGTTATAAATATTTTCTTGGACACAATCGCTAGAAATAGTGATACAATAATTTAATAAATAATATCTGCAAAAAGTACTTGAAAAGTACTTGCGAAATACTTAAGTACTTTTTGCAAGTACTTGTACTTAAGAATCAGTACTTTTAAAAATAGCGTTACTGGTACTTAAAATCCAAGTACTAAGTACTTAAGACTTAAGTACTTTTTGGCCAGTATTTGCCCAGCTCTGTTGTCAGTTGTGTAGCTTGTTAATAATTATAAAATTGAGCGTAGATAATGTAACAGTATTACAGAAATGTAAGTTAAAAAAATCACTTTTATTATTTTAAGTAGAATCACTTCTTCAAGAAAATCTATATCAGTTTTAAAACTCTTCGAAAGTAGATTTTTTAATTAATTATACTAATGAAAATATGATCATTTCTAAACTGCTAAAGATTTTCTTGGGACAAAAAAATAATTGAACAAAATTTATTTATAACGTGAATCACTGAAATAATTTAAACATCCTTATTCTCATAATACACCTATTCTTACTTAAAATTTGGTTGAAGATGCGGTTATTACATTAATTAATTATTTGTTTTAAATTGACCTAGTACATCAATTTTAAAAGACGACAATGGTTGTATTTCTACAGCATAATTTTTTGGACTCCTTTTTTTCACAAGAAGTTGTTAAAAGTATATTAAAGGGAGCTGTTTAAATTTGTATCCTTTAACTACAGGGCCGGCTTTGTATTTATATTCAATGCAAATACATTATTCGTTAAAAAGTTGCAGAACATGCTAATGTTATAATACATATTACTCCATAATATCGACAAATTTTTTTCTTAATAACGATTTTGCGTTCAACGTAGAAATAATGATTGCGTGACCTAAGGTCTAGGATTAGGTCGATCAATAAAGATGTCTTATTCTACACATACGAAAGTAGAGCACGATTAAATCGTGTCTTTTAGAACTCGGAATATTTTGCCGACCTACCACAAGATATAATGGAGTAATGCAAATTATGACGTTTACGATTTTTAGCAACGTATGTGGGCTGCGTAGCTGTTTGGACAACATACCTCAGTAAAAAAAAATCGTAGGATATAGAGATCGCCAAGAACGTGGGTGTATTAATTAGTTCTGGTTATTAAATTACGCACTTAAGCTTAAATAAAACTTGTAATTCAACACTCTGAACAATTAGTGATAATAGTTTTAGTATAGGCTAATGTGTATAATACATTTAATCTATGTATACAGATTAAATAACAAAGATGTATTTTCGTCGAGCCAAAAATATGCGATGGTTCTAGACGAGTATGAATCAGCAACAATGAATAAAAATATATGTGGGCGAACCGTCAGAGCCACACGATAAATGAAAAACAAAAATCGTTGACGACAATATGTACACATACGTATCATTGATAATGCGTTTGGTATGCCAACCTTGTTCAGTTTCCATTTCCGGATTGAAATGGTATAAAAATAGGTTTCATAGTTTCGTGGTATAGAAGTATTTAAGCAGAACGAAGGAAAGCATCTCGTGTGTACTTTCATGAATATTGCAAAAACTGGAGGTTATTTTAGGATATCCGTTTGTAAGAGTTTACAGCATCATACGTGAGAACAAAAGCTAGTCACGTACTTTAATTATGTAATTGCACATTCTTATACGTGCACCTAAATAATTTTTTCTACAGCCACTTCGTTAAATGACTAGGTATTGAAAGTTTGCTAAAGTGTACTTTTTACATTATAATGATATTAATAATCGCGTTTTTTTCTGTAAGCACTGTGCAGATGCTGAGTATAAGTAAATATATGAACTTGCTAGATCAGGGGTCTCCAAACTACGGCACGCGAAGAATTTTTATCCGGCCCGCAGCCTTTTAAAAAATATATATAATACCTACTGCCAATGTACATAGAAAATACCTATAAATATAATACATGATGAATTGGTAGCTATGCAATAATACGGAGAAATAATTATTTAAAAGTAAAAAAATATTTAAGTTATATATTTTGTTGCAAGAAAATAAATATAGTTACATCAAAACTTTTGTAATAAAAATGATTGCTGCATTAGGCAGTATTATTTGTATAATGTTTTTAAACTAAGTGTCCAAAATTTGACCCCAAATATCGATAGAGTAATTTAGGCATTAACGAAACAATTGCATAGTTCTCATTAGCACTAATTCTATATGTGACGATGATTACTGTTTGTTATTAATCCTAATTTTGAGAATACCTATTTCTTAAATTGTTTATTTAGCTTACTTTATAATTAAGATTAATGTATTTATTTAGTTGTCCTTGAGTTATTATTCTTGTTATACTTATACAGATATTTCGTGTAAGTATTTTTTTTTTAAATTTGGTTCACTAAGCGCTTTTAACAACCCTATGTGGCCCACCTCTTAAAAAAATTTGGAGACCCTTGTGCTAGGTGAAGAAAAAGTATAATTATAAATTATAAGCATTGATGTAGCAATAGGAGACAATTTATTTGCACAACTGCCACCTTTTTCCAAACATTCTGAGATTTGCCGGTTGCTGCCATTCATAATTTTAAAAAAAGAAGAAGATAAAGCGACGCAGGGGTCCAGTTTTCTTTTTAGTCGTCATATTTTCTCGAGTCGTATTCTAAAGCCAATATAAAAAAAAAAATTAATACGTAGGTACACACAAAAAATTGTGTTTCTGGGCCCAAAAATTCTAGATAAATTACTATTTATTAAAACGTTATTTGTTGAAACATGTATTTTATTGATTAAAATTCTAAGCTTTAAAGAGTAGAACACATTTTTAAGTTTGACGTTTTATTCTGAATTATGTTTTATTCATAGTAACAACATACATAGATGGCATAGATTTACATAATCGATAAATTATCTTTAAAAATTATGTAATTTTTAAAATGCATCAAAACAAAACAATATTTTTTTGGTTTGGCGCATTTAGTATTTATTGTTGTTAATTGTTTTTAGGTGCAACGTTTCACAAACGTTGAGCGCTGGATAAGATTAAAGTCTCTAGAAACGGTATTCCTTATTGTTAATTTTTTTAAATTTACTAACCCGTTAACCTCATATGTGACAAATATTGGATTAATTGATGGTTAAGTTACTTTTAATAGTATTAAAAGGATTATGTTTATTTCATAAAAACACTTCTACTTATTTTTCAAAAAAACTTCATTCGTGAAATTTGATAAATTATGTATAATATTTTCTTAGTTCTTTTTATGCAACACCACTCAGTACAACTTTTTATTTATTCTAAAGTATAAAAAATGAATGTACCTATGTAACTAAATCTAATAATATGTAGCTATAAACAAACTAAAAGAGTTATTCGAGAAACAGTTAATTTAGATTGTAAATTGTGTGGCTTACACTCTTATGAAACAAATTATATTTGCTCTAAAGTGCTTTTTTTAATCAAAATTTTTGCGTTTATATATTTTGATATTATTATCAATATTACACTTGAGTATTTTAATCGAAGGTTTTACATTTTAAAACTGGAAACAAGTCGTTTTAGATCTGAAATTATAATATAACATTTACAATAAATTTACTTAAAAATAATTGAGACATTTATATAAACTTTCATTATTTTAATTATTTTAATCATTTTTTTGTTGTTTAATTATTGAAGGACTTATATAAATACCAGTTTTTGGATTTTATTTTTCTTGAATGAATTTTAAACATTAGGCAGCCGGTGTGGTTTGACCTAAAACTTAGGGTTGGATAAAAATAGATTGTAATGTGGTAAATTTTTGAGTAGGGCTCAACTATATCCCCATTGTAAATATTTCCACAAATTCTAGGAATGTATGAAAATATTAGATGGTGTGACCATAAAACCAACCCCCTAGAGCAAACTAGAGGGGATGCTTCGGTATATAAGATTAGAAACGAAATAGACTCTCTTATTTGTGATTTCTGACCTCAAAATATTATGTAAGTACAGTCTTCTATATATTTTTTTATTAAAATTCTATGCGCTCATTGTTAATAGTATATAAAACAAATTTAATGCAATTATTTTGATATGTAGTTAATATAAATACAGTATAGCCAATAAGAATGTTGCAAGTATTTTCTATAAAATTTTAGTTGAGAATATTTTAATGTGTAAGGTAGGTAGCTTATAAAGAATTTAAAAGTACCTTAGTCAAATTGATAGGTTTTAAAACAGTTCAACAACCGCTTGTAAAAATTTGTAATTAGCAATATGCTGGCTATTGCAATAAATCGTTGTGCGCAAAGCTATATATTTTACTTAACGTAAGAAAGAGAAAGAGAGACATAAAATGTGACATGAGCCATTAAAAAAGCAGAGGCGTGAGCACTGTAGGGAGCCCGTTGTTAAGATTTTGGCACTATGTGTATACAAAACAATGTTTACTTTATCTGTGTAATAATATAAAATAATGATTCAAAAGTTTGTAAGAATGTTTTATTCATTAGTGAAAGTACTTTTCGAAAATATATTTTCATAGGGGAACTTATCTTCGTGCTACCGGCACTTTTTTGTACATATTTTATATGATACATCTTATTAAGCGGCAAAAATGGTTTAATAATGTTTTACAGGGTGCCTCAAATTCAAGGCTTATCATGAAGATGTTGCATATCTTAAAAGCTACGAAGTAAGTTGAATCGAGGCAAAGTTGGAAAATTTGATGCTGAACTCAAATGTGAAAGAAAGTACGACCCTCCTAGTTCAATTATAATTAAGAAATTTAAAGAAATTTAAAAAAAATGGAAACACCATATTAGCACAAATTTTTATTGTTTATACCATTAGTGGCGTAACTAGGGGTACACAAAGTATGCCGTCGCGTAGGGGCTCGAAGCCCCAGGGGGCCCTTACACGTTCTGCTTAACTAGATTTACATATATAACGAAAGAAAAAATTCATAAACAATTGATCCCAAAAAACAGAGCCGGGCCAGCTGATGCCCTAAGCACCGGGCCGGACCAAGGTCCCAGTTCCCCAAATTGCACCCATTCTTAAACTTTATTGACCTAAAGAAAAAGGCCACTTTACAGTTTGTCGAGCAAAAAACTTCTATTGTGTCCCTCTTGACAATACTAGGTGTAGCTACACATTTTAGCTATTAGATGACACATTATCTAATTCTAACATTACCAGAAAGATTTTTGAACATCAACTTTAAACTATTGCTAATTATTCGTGTGTTTTACGATTTAAATAATCAATAAATGCAACAATCAACCTTTTGTGGAGTTTTTTAAGGTTAACAATCAAACAGCTGTATCTTTCTAACCATTCGGGATTGGACACCTGTTTATATGAACTTTTTAACTCAAAATGTTCCATACTACCAGCTCCTAAAATATTTACTATTTCTCCCGAAACACTCTGTATTTTAAATGCATAAATTAAACATTTAATAAAACTTTTAAAAGTAGTTACGATACTGAACACGTTAAACATTTTTGTTAGGTGTTGTTTTTATGAAAAATCGTAATATCTGTTTATTTTGCGGTTGTTTTTCTAATTGCACCTACTTATGTAATATCGCTGTTTTCAGAATTTGTAGAACTAAATTTCTATGCAAAAATGTCCGACACAATCCAATTAGAACAGGGTAGTATAGAACAGTTTGATCAAGAAAGTGTTTTTATCTATTCAATATTTAAAAAATTAATGGTATAATAACGAAAAAAGATATTTTCCCCCCTAAATTATTTCTGAACTAAGAGGTCTATGCTATTGTTCTTGTGAGATTTGGATCTAGGACCAATTTGCACAAATTACCCTAATTTAACCGACTTTGTTGCTTTTAAGATAAGCTAGATTTCCATGCTTAGTCTCGACATCGACACCCTGTATAAGATGAAGCATATCTGAGACAATAAATTGAAAATTTAGTGATGACGCATAAAGAGTTTTAGTCATTCTAGCATCAGTTATCTCATTAAATGAATATGTAATTATAACAGTTTCAGTTGCAACTTAAATAATAAGAACAATTAGCAATGATTACTGGCATAACTACTTTGAAGAAAATTGCAATTTGCTTCGCCTATATGTAATTTGACAGTAGTACTGGCATTTTGTTTACAAATACACGATGACGTCTCCTGTACATGTTTTTTTTTTACTAATAATAAAACCACTTAGAAACACCTTTGATTATTATACTTAAAAGTAACACTAAACAAATGGTCCATTTCCTGTAGGTGGATATAATTTCATTATGAAATGTTTCGAGCCGATGTTTATAGTGATTTAAAAAATTCTACTCTTGTTATAAATTCATTAAAATGCGGTCAACTATTTTTACAGCTGGTTTTAAAATTTGAATTATATTAAAATTTTTATACAAATTGGTTTATTTAATTTGGTTTTATAATAAATGGTTTGAAGACATATAACTTTAAAGCGTCCATAGAAAAAGATGAATGATTCAATATAAAACATTATTATCTGGTATTGAACAGTAACTTAAATTTCATATCTTTTACTGTTGTCTGTTTATGAGTAGCTTGAGCAGCACATGGCATATATCCTTGACTATGATACTCAACCAATGCACATACATATCTAATAATTTTCGAACGATAATGTTATTACATCTGGTTTAAAATTAAAAAATTACAGACTTGTCTTGATTTGGAATTTAAAATGTTTATGTGCAATTCCCAGATAAAATTGTAAATACGTTTCTTAACATATTAAAATCAGCTTTAAAAAATACTTTTGTTCGTAAGGATTAATTATAGTTGTATATCTTATAATGTATAAAGATTTATAATTATTTATTTTGTTACGAACATTTATATCGTAAAACTGTAATATATACTGAATAAAAAGCATATTTTATTCAGTTTTAATTTTCTGTTAAGCATTTCAAAAAGTTATATTACATCTTAGTGTAATATATGTAACCGTTTCTGAGTTCAAACCCAATTACCATTTTAATTATGTAGTGCATTTTAAAAACTATGAGTAATGCATTCATAACAATAACTCAAATACTTCTAAAAGTGGAGTTTTTAACCTACGTTTTCTTGATAAGTAGGCGAAGAACATTCTTGTGACGAGTTAAACCCACGGTATTTAAGTACGTACGGCGACCATGCCATATTTGGTCCTATTATCCAAACCACTTTCTCGATTTGTACAGATTAATCCTTTGGGGTTATACAAAAAGTAAATATTAAATCTTTGACTGTAGAGTTTATACTTAAAATACCAAAACAGCGTAGGCAGAAAACCATGGGATAAGAGTTTAATAAAAAAAATTAAATAAAATGTTCTTGACCAATACTTGCGATACGTAATGATTACCTTACGAATAAGTCGATTCATTTTTGATGGAATTGTTGGTAAAATTCTAATAGAAACAGAGCGCCAATAAAGATTTTACGTTTCTGCATCAGTTTTTTTGGAAAAAAATTCGGAATGAACTCGTAAATGAAATATTCGTTTCATGGATTCAATCTAAATTTGACATTTACAACCTTGTAATACATTACGCTAAAATTAGCGAAATGTTAAAAACTTTAAAGTGGTTAAGTATACGTCAAAAAATTACGTTTATTTGCCTTTTTTTATTATATAAGGCAATAAAGAATGTTTTACCACGTTACATGACTAAAAATTTAATACAAAACTGCAACATTCACGAATACTAGACTTATGGCCGGTATTATAGCTTCAGTTTAAACTGCTTGTGAAGTTTTAACTTAAGATTAATAAAAATAAACGTTTTAACCTGCAGTTTACTGCTAATCTACAGTTTAAACTTTAACCGGTAGATACGTCAGATTAACTGTAGTTTAAGATAAGTTGGTATTGTTTGTGCAAGTCAATTTGAAGTTTATAATTTATCCGGACGTATAATGGAAGATATATGGGAAATATTTGAAGATATTGTAAGTGATGATGATGGAGCAATAATTTAAATAGTTGAAGCACCTAGGAGGACATTCAAATTGCTTGTAATATTAATAGTTTGAGAATATGTACAAATAAATATAAGCAGGATGAAATTAATGTAAAATTTGCTAAAAACTAATTAAAGATTTCTTCTTATTATTATTATTATTATTATTATTATTATTATTATTATTATTATTATTATTATTATTATTATTATTATTATTATTATTATTATTATTATTATTATTATTATTATTATTATTATTATTATTATTATTATTATTATTATTATTATTATTATTATTATTATTATTATTATTATTATTATTATTATTATTATTATTTCAATAATAGATTTATTTTTACAAACATTTATAAATATTCCTTGTGCAGTTTTTCACATAAATTACAAGTTATTTTTATGTCATTAAGTTGCTATACAGGGTGTCCCAATTATACACCGCCAAAAAGTAGGTGCATATCCCTGAGTGAAAATGATGACCATTTGTCAAATATTTTGTTATCCGAAAATGCTTCCTTTCACAGTTAGAGACCTCCATTGCATTGTGTTTGGGTACAAAAATGTAGTGCTGAAAGTTCTGAATACTATTGACCTAATTTAAAAATAAGTGAAAAAAATAAAAATAGCCACTTTTTATGAAATCAACGTTATTAATAAAACAAAAGCTATCAAAAATTTAAAAAAATAAAAATTTATATCTTATAAACAAAAATTAGATGTATTGTACTAATTCTAATGAGCTAATACATTTTTGTTTAAACACATGTAATTCGTTGCACAAAAGTCTACTATAATTTATATTTAATAGTAAACAAAAACTACCGTTATAACCTTTATTGGGTTGTATCTTGTATGTCAAAAAGGAGAACAATTGTAGGAGTTGATATTGGAATTTATAAGTATCTTAAATAGCCAGATTGTTGCTAAATATAACGTCTAACTTAGTTTTATTGTATTTTCATTAATATCCCAACTTTTTTATAACTATTTAAAAAACACAAAAATCTGTAAACAGTTTTAATAGAAATGGCTTAAATAGACGTTAATCTATTTAAGCTGTATATTTTTGTATTAATGTACTATATTGGAGATAAGGAGAACATAATCTAACAAAAAATTAAGAATCTCAAGATTAATTGCTTAACTAATATCACTCTTTTCAATTGGTGCATAATTATAGAATTAGCAATTATATATTTATCATAAAAGCTGTTTTTGTGCGATCGTACTAGAAACAGCTGTTTGACGGACGCGTTAGCAACCATAAAGTACTGCATTACCGGCCCTATCCTTAGCAACGGCGGTAAAAGTTACTTTTCAGGCCGTTACCCTTAGCAACGGCCGAAAAAGTAACTTTTACGGCCGTTGCTAAGGAGAGGGCCGGTAATGCAGTACATACGCCGTCATCTGTCAGTGACAGAATGTCACGTAGTTTCTAACCTATAATTTTGAAAATTACTAAAAATTTAAATTGTTTTTAATTCGATCGCACAAAAAATGTAATATGCACCTCGGCCAAAACGTACTTTTTCGGCCTTGCCTGTTTGCTGGCCTCGACTACGTCTCAATAGGTTTTAGTTTTATTTGACTTTCAAACGCATTGGTTTAAATCAGTATACAAATCCAGGAAGCTGAAACATATGTTTAATTTGTAAAATTAAACAAGAACTTTAGAAATATGAATAACCAATTAAGTACTAAAACTCAAATTTAACCATTTATTTTTGACACTAAATACACATTTAATGTGTGATGGTTGTAATAATTACCAGATACTTTTTGAAGGAATGTTAATTTTAATTAATTAGCGTTATAAAACATAACGACTTAATTTTGTTTTCGATCTGGCAATATATTTTAAGATCTGATAACATCTTTCAGTTTCAACCTTTCAACTGATATTATCTTAATGTTCATATTTTACAGACAATTTATTTACTAAGGAATTAATAAAATGTCTAGTACTTAATTGTATGTACTTTCGTAAACTTATATTTTTATTTTTTATTTATCATCCAAAATAAAATTAATAATTTAAGCATATAAATAAGTTTCATTGAAAATCACTTATTATTTGTTAAGGATCTCTTGTAGAATTGATAGACCAATTTAGAAACTCTGATCTCCCCGTCAATAGCTTTATGTTTATTAAGAGAATGTATTACCTACTATTCAAAAAATTTCTTTGAATTACAAAATTTTAGTTGAAATCATTTCTCCTACAGAGAATAAAGCTATCCAACATTTCATATTTATGCTTATTTGAAAAACGATCCATTGAAAACATGAAAATCACTAACTTGTTTGCACTACAGAAAAATATGTATTATTTGATAGTTGTTGTTAGAAATAGTCGTTGCAATTGTTTAATCACGACACCAAGGCCTACTGTGGTGAAACCTTAATTTTGCAAATTTTCATATGTTCCCTAGGCTTAACATATCGATGCTTTACATGGTTGAAAAGCATTTGTTATGGAGATTTAAAAAATGCAAAAATCCAATATGGCGTCCATAAGAAAAATAAAAGTTGGGTATAGCCGCGCGAAACATAGTGGGCCCAGAATACTTTTAATGTCATTTTTAAAATCCTTATTAGTTTCTTTTCCGATTCTGAAAATTTGGCGCAAAAATCTTTTCAAATAAAGGTACCTAATATGGAGGATTTAAGAAAATGTACATTTTTTGTTTTCGTCGTGGTACTTCGTAACAGGATGAACTATTGAAAATGTAAAACTGGATTATTGTTACGCATGTAATTGCGCAACTTTTTTCCCATTTAACTGATTTTGTGTTTTTAACGGTTTCCGAGATACCCATGTACTTCATTTTAAACTGGACACCCTGTATATTTATTTTGTGGCAGCAAAACATAACTTAAATCATGTTTATAAATAATTATTTCTCCATATTATTGCAAAGCTACCAATTCAGGTATTTTCTATGTACGGCAGTAGGTATTAACAGGGTGTGTATAAATTGGCGGAAGCGCTACACGTGGCGATGTTCTTGTACCATGCTTCCTATGGCCTCAGGAACCATTTTAAAAAACAAAAATTTGGCAACCTTGCATCTATTGATTTGCGTTTGGACGTTTTTTTTAATAGCAATTTTGACAGATATTTATAATGTTTATTCGAACTGAAAGCCTTCAGTTCGTAAACATACCTGCATTCTTTTAGGTATCGTCTAATACAAACAAGAAATAATTACGAGAAAAAAAGAGATCACAGCTAATGACAATGTATTATTTTCATTCAAATCAGTGGTTTACATATTTTCAACACCAATTTTTGAAAGCAAAAACACAATATCTAGGAAAAAGTATTATTGAAAATTTATTTTTATTCCAAATCGCAGCATTTTCATAAAAAAATATTTAATAATAACGCTTTTTAAAGGACTGAATGTCAAAACTTTGAGGACCTCTTGTAGACATATCAAGCATGGTACAACATTTTTGTATTAAGATTTTCGACTTACAAGAGAGGATCACGATACGTTGTCGCTAGAATTTGATTATGGCTGTGTTTATTGCATCAAGGACATCAAAACTAAATGTTTTCCAGAGTTATACGTGCCACTGGCCATTTCCTTCGGAAAAATAGGGGAAAAACTGAAAAATTGGTACAAAAAGTTCATTTTTGCGATCGCGTTGGCCATGAAACCGTCAGAGACAAAATCTAAATTTTTCCATTTACCAATGCGCGAATCCTTTGCAAGTAAAATGGTGCAAAGTTTTTAAAAAAATCTCAAACGGTTCCGAAAAAAAACGTCAAAAACGAAACCCCTGCATAAGCGCTATGATTTGAGAAATTGTCGTGTATTTGTATTACTATATCTATGCGACTTGCATAGGCGTTTAACATAGGGAAAACAGTTTTTACAAGTCACGTTTTTCGCGTTTTACTCCGGAACCGTTTAAGATTTTTTCAAAAACTTTGCACTATTTTACTTGCAAAGGATGCGCGCATTGGTAAATAGAAAAATTTAGATTGTGTCTCTGACGGTTTCATGGCCAACGCGATCGCAAAAATTACCTTTATTATTCAAATTTTCAGTTTTTCCCCTATTTTTCCGAAGAAAATGGCCAGTGGCACGTATAACCCTGGAAAGCATTTAGTTTTGATGTTCTTAATGCTATAAACACAGCCTTAATCAAATTTTAGCGACAGCGTATCGTGACCTTCCCTGGTTAGAATGTTACGAAGAACATCGCCAGGGGTAGCGCTTCCGCCAATTTATACACACCCTGTATATATTTTTTAAAAGACCGCGGGCCGGATGAAAACACTTCGCAGGTCGGATTTGACCCGCAGGCTGTAGTTTGGGGACCCCTGCTTTAGAGTAAGTTTTGACAATAAGTTATGTATGTTTAATTTAGTTATAAGAAATACATAAAAGTTATAAGTTATATTGTTTTACATTACTGATAATCACGGTTTAGGGAAATCGTCTGAAACGATTGTTAACAGTTGTAAAAATGGTAGGAGTAATATTTTATAAATTATATAAATAAAATATACCGTGTGGTCCACTTTTTTGTAGCAGGACTTTAACAATCGATACAAAAACTTATTGTAAAGCGAATATTCCATATCAACATGGGTCCATACACGCTTAATTTTAGTATTACAGGGTGCTGAAATTTTCGAAAAAATATCGATAATTTATAACCGTTTCCCTACCAATAGATATATTTAAACCTAATTCAGTATACAGAACCACCTTACAGGTTACCACATTCGGTGAGAATTTCAAGCCCCACAAGCAACCAGTGGCGGAGTTGAGGGGATTCAGTTTCAATAAATTTAAAAAAAACTTGGACGGCTTTGTTCAAAATCAAACTTGAACTTGTTTTTGGGTAGAGTATTTCGTTCTAAACAAAAAGTATCTCTAGATTTTTCTTTGTATCTGTCACCGTTTGGCGCGAAATTAGATTTATTTTACTATTTTTGCGAAAAATTTGCTCATAAATTCGATCTAAAATATCGCTAATGTTCGAAATAAATAAGTAATTACCGATTTTTGCAGTTTTTAACTTTTTAATAACAGAACATAATGAGTGAAGAAATTCCGCTAAATTAACGATTAATGATCCACATTTTAAGCATTTACTCTGCAACTTGCAATTTTCTGCTTTTCGCGATATTTTTAGATCGAACTTATGCTTATGAGCAAATTTTTCGCGACAATAGAAAAATAAATCAAATTTTGCGCCAAACGGTGACAGGTACGAAGAAAAGTCAAGAGACACTTTTTGTTTAGAAAAAAATGTTCTACACAAAAACCAGTTCGAGTTTGATTTTGAACAGGGCCGCACTAGTTTGTTATAAAATGTATTGAATTTAAACCCCCACTACTCCGCCACTGGTTGCTTGCGGGGCTTGACAGTCTCGCCGAATGTGGTAACATGTAAGGTGGTGCTGTATACCAAATTTGGTTTAAATTTATCTGCTGGTTGGGAAACGGTTAAAAATTATCGATATTTTTTCGAAAATTTCAACACCCTGTATCTTTAAAATGAAGCGTTTTTGGACCCATGTTGATATGAATATTCACTTTAAAATGAGTTTTTGTATCGACTGTTAAAGTCCTGCTACAAAAAAGTGGACCGCTCTGTATATGTAGAAATAAATAAAAAATTATAGGAAGTTAAAGTTGGTTCAAAATAGACGAAATGTGTGATACAATGGCTAACATTGTTAAAATTAAAAAGTTACTTAGAGGGTGTTTTAGGATTTGTTTCTAAAAATAAATAAAACAACAAAAAGAAACGATACATTTTTTTAAAGTTATTTTTCTTTAACTGAGAATGCCATGTAATTTTCTTTACGGATTTTATTTCGGTATTAAATGAAGCACTCCGCCCCAATTCAAGCTCTTAAGATAAGGTAAATTCCCAGTTTAGATTAGAATTTGGGGAGCATTGCTGCTTCATACTTCGGCAATGGCATCGCAGCCCTAAGATTATATTGCGTAAGTGATCTACGTTAACTTTATTTAAAATTCATACATAACAACAAATTCTTGTAAAAATAGCTTTAAATATTTACTTCTTAAAACATAGTTTATATTGAATTTACACCTGCTTAAAAAAAAAACGGTAAACGCATATTTTTTACTTCTTGTTTTTGTGTTTATAATAATTGTAATTGTTTTAAAATTCTAAAGGAAGATAAATCGGTATGTTTTTTTTTATAATTTATATAGAGAGAAAAATAGTTAACGAAAAACTAAAAGCTAATAGGTAATAGGTTGACTAGAAATATGTCAGATATTTGATCGCTTTGTTATTGTTTTTGAAAGACGTAATCATGTAAATCTAGACTGGCGTCGAATACCGTCTGGACGCTATGCTATTTACGGCACACGTTAGCAATACGAAAACGATAAAAATAGATTACTGCTTTTTAATATTGTTACCGGATGAAATTTCTCAATGATCAAATAACTAACCCTGTAATATTAAAATAACTATTATGTACTACTTTTAATATAAATAGCGGTACAGTAAAGGCATTAAAATTCATTGAATAGAAATAGATTGTATTAACTAGTAGCGTTCAATCAATATGTAATTTTAAAATGCGATACCTTATCATTGAATGATTTTTTATTTGACGCTTTGTTTAACAAAACTTTATTAAATGATGTTACGATTACCAGGCCACTTATATTTTCATTAGTAAGTTTGATTGATGTATCATGTATGTGTTAGCGTAAAAGACCTAAAATTGTTAAATCTTAGGTTTTACCAGTAAATCCCAGCATTTACCATAGTGAGGTGGTAAATGTCCTGTAAAAGCTTGTAAACGCTTCTATTTCGAGTTTTTTACGTTTGTTTTTACTTAAAAAATCTTTAACTATCCTTTAACTGACCAAATGAACGAGGGTTAAAAGTTAGTTAAAGCTTTTCTTAAATAAAAACAAACGTTAAATTTTTTTAAAAAATGAGTAGGTACCTAGTGAAAATGAAGCTAAGCATGTAAACGCTTTATTTTCGGGCTTCTACGTTTGTGTCATTAAAAAAAAACTTTAAAACTAACCTTTACCCTGGTTTATTTGGTCAGCGTCAGGTTAAAGGTGTTTTTAAGTTTTTTTTAAATTAATAATAAAACTGAAACTAATTTCGGATTTTTACCACCTCACTATGGTAAATGCTTCCCGGTAAAATCTAAGATTTAACAATTTTCGGGCTTTTACAGCAACATATGTAAATATGTATGTATTATGTAAGTATGTTTGGATTTAGTATGTTTCATTGATTAAGACGATGAAGGTTTTGTATTTGTTTCTAATTTATTTGTATCTTTTAAAGATTAGCCGTAATTTAGCAACACCTTGATTTAAACGACGTGGTAGTTTTTTGTTGTTGTAATAATCAAGGTCGTCCCGAATGTGTAGGTAAACTTAAACGTGTGCTTAGGGGCACATGTTCTAGTGACGGATAATTTGAGATACATTGATTTGTTTTATGTTTTTTATATCGTGTGCCTTGATTTTATATTGATGATTTGCGATATACAGGGTTAAATTGGACAAGAAAACGCTCGATAAAATATTAAGGCTATAGAAAGTGACAGGGCGCGAGTTAAATGTTATTTTTCAGGGCGGCAGATTACCTTGGAACTAGCCTGATTGTAATACACTTACTACTTTTGGCACACCTACGCGACACGTTGCACAGAATCAGTTGAAACGTTCATTCATCGCTTTTAATGTTTGTAATAACTAATTACACACATAGCAGATATAATTAGGGCAATAATTAATATATTTCTTATAATTAAATATGTTGTTAAGCTAGTATATTATGAACATTGCTAACAATTTTATTGTGAACAAGTATTTTGTTTTTTTTTACCGCCGTGTATTAAATGATTTACATATAATTTATTAGCTGTGAGTGAGTATATAATACAAAAAAAATGTCAAAATGCAACATCTATATATTTAACATTTACTTAAGCTTATGTTTGATCAAAATTTTTGGGGCTTGCTTAAGTAGCTCATCCCGTAGTGACCTTTTACAGTAACATTTTATTTAGAGTGGAACGTTCAAATTGGCACTTATGTATGTTTCATTATTTAGCGTTTACAATATTTTGACTTCATCAGACTTCATCTTCCCAACACCAAAACATACAGTTCATTTAAAAAAATTTCAATCAAAAACAGCAATGGTATGTGCAGTGGCGTAGCGAGGTTAATGGTGGCCTGGGCATAGTTTTTTTTTCCGTCCCCCTCGTCCGTGTTTTATTGTAGTTTGAGTTTTAAGCTTTTAAGTAAAATACTGTTGTATTATTTATTCAAATACGTACACTGTAATAATGAGAACAAATTTCAATATCATAATGGCATTTTAGTTTTCTGGTTTTAAATAAGTGAAATAATCGCAAAATATTGTCTTCGTGGCGCTCCTCAGGACTGGCGCCATAGAACAGACTGGCGCCAGGGGTATCGATAACTCCTTGCCTCCCTCCCCTCGCTTCGCTACTGGGTATGTGGCTGTAAAAAGCTGGATCCACACCAAGCGAGCGAGCGAGAACAAGCAAGAGCGAGCATTCGTTCGCATTTGCTGATGGTTGGAATCAAATGTTCGGGTTTGGTTCAAACCGGACGATCATCGTCATGTTCAGGGCCGCCGTTAGGTATGGGCAATATGGGCCTGCTACCGGGGGCCCGCATTTGGAAACGAAATGGATACAATTTTACCTCATCTACTTCAGTATTTTATTCTATAACAAAACCATTCTTCTTCAGCATAAAGGTTTTATGATACTTTTAAATCATACCAAAAATAATGTAAAAATTGTTGCCCAAGGCCCCGCAACTTCTAACGGCGGCGCTGGTAATGTTCGTTGTTATTCCATGTGCTCGCCATGGCTGATGAAAGTAGTCACATGCGCCTCTTTATTATAATTTCTAAGTTATTGAAACACAAGAAAAAAAAGAGCAACGAAGATATTGGACCTACACAATTTGTAAAAATCGCGTAATAAATGATAAGAAAACTACCATGTTTGAAGCTGTAAAATCGGTGTACACAAACTACAAAAATTCTAATAAAATCATTATTAACTTCAATTACCATGACTTGATCCTCACCCTGGTACTCTGGAGATGGATAGATCGTAATTGAATTTTCTAATGGTAGCTCAACACTCCGCCGAGTGAACGCAAGTCTGTCCGAGCGCGAGAGTGTGGTGGGTGCGCTCGTCTCGACTCGGCTCGTGTTCTCTTGCCTCGATTCGCCGGCGCTCCGTTCCGAGTCGGTATTTTGGTGGCGAGTCAAAGGAGACGAGTGGCGAGTGCAAGCGACCCATCCACACTCTCACTATTGCTAGTAGATAGTAGATATTGTAATAAAAAAAATAATTTGAACGACTTTTTTTACTGGTAGGGCCCGGTCTTAGAACTTGCCTAGGGCCCCGGTTTTGCTTAATCAGCCACTGCGCAATACCAACACCCAAATCTGAGTAAACGTAAACTGAATATTCGAAAATCTCAGCTAAACTGAACGAGCAATTCTTTGAAGTACCGACAACTCCGAGAGCGAGCGATCATACATTCGCTCGCTAACAAATGCGTAGTGTGGATCCAGCTTGAAGCTGGAGCGAGCGAGCAAGGGCGAACGATATTTATGCGAATGCTCAGGCGGTGTGGACGCCTTTGTTAGCGAGTATGATCGCTCGCGCTCGGAGTTGTTCCAAAACGTGTTGGTACTTCAAAGAAAATTCGTGCACTTGCTCTTGCTCGTTCTGTTTTTTTTTTACAACTTTAAATGTGGTAGTTTAATTGTCATTTATTTCGCGATTTTTAAAAATTGTTGTGGTTCATCATCTTCTTGCTGTCTTTTTTTATTGTGTAATGTGTATCAATAACTTAGAAATTATAATATAAGTGGGGCATGCGACTACTCTGTACTCTCTCATCAGCCATGATGAGCACATGAATCAACAACGAACATGACAATGATCATCCGGTTACCGGTTTGGACCAAACCCGAACATTTGTTTCCGACCACCAGCGAATGCGAACGAATGCTCGCTCTCGCTCGCTTGGTGTGGATGCAGCTTTAAATGCATTCAACATGGAGTATTCAGATTTTTCAAGTCGCCCCTAAAAGAGTAAGAATAAATAGGAATTTATGGTGCATTGACTTACATTTGAAAGCACAAGTATTTTAATTGTAATAATATAGTGGGTGGGGAAATTAATGTACTCACAATCAGTAAATTTTTGTATAATTGTTTTGGCACTTCATTATTTCATGACCTATGAGTTTTCAACGAAATAAAAATAAATAAGTGACAAAATTGCTCATAAGGCACCAAAGAACAGTACAAAATGTTTTGATCACTTAAAAATATACTGTCCACCTAGTTTTTATATCATAAAGGCTAATGGTGCATTTTACTGAATTGTTTTTGTATTTCTTCCACGTTATAAAACTCCGTGGCGTTCGTCGTGACTCACCCTGTATATGTTGACTTACTGTAACAATTTGTTGACTTTATCCAGAAAAAAACTGATTAAAACCTATACAATTCAAATAATTCAAAGTTCAAAGCTTTATTAGTAGTTGTCAAAATACAATACTTCACAATGTTAAGGTTTGATACATAACATTACTGTTTGACATACAAAATTGTTGGTTTTGTATTGAAAAATTCATTATATAAAATTGTCAACATTTATTTTTCGTTACATGAAAATGTTTGAAAATGTTAAAGGTCTGTAAATAAAATAAAAAAATTACATGAAGATTAGATTTTCACAATAAATTTATCCAAATCAAATAATATGTATACCTTTCTTTAAAAAGGTTTAAGTTAAAACAATTACAGCTACCTAATACATTATGTTGTTTTTTAAATAAATGTGCTCTTCAGAAAAAGGATTGTAAGGAACTCTAGAATTCTGTAATTTATTATTTTAAATTTGAATAAGACCTTATAAATTCTAAGATATCCGCTGTCATCTTTTTGTTACCATAAGAATATGGTAGTCTTTTTTAACAAGTGAGAGATTTCATAATAAGATTCAATAATTATGTATTGGGACCACATGATATGTAAAATTTGTGTAGAGAGGATGCAGAAAAGAAGGTATATTACGATTAGTGGTATTAAAGTAAAAAGCTTGGACTTTTACATTAGGACTCGATCGCCTTTTACCTTCAAATTGTAAAATAAAAATGAGAAGTTAAAAAACAAAAATAGTTGATTAAATGAACACTATTTGAAAAGTTATTATGAGCTGATCACTACAAAATATTTATTTTTAACATCAACATTAACAACCCACAGTGTAAAATTTTATCATTAGTGATTAATTGTCTTCATAAAATCACATCGCTTAAATATGCCACCTTTCTGTATATTTGGCCACACTGCTACAAAACTTTGTAACTTGGATTCAAAGATTAAAACAAATTTATTATTTTTAAAGTAAACTCAAAGACAGTAAATGTTTATATCAAAAACAGGCATGAGTACTAACAGTGAAGTGTTGCATGTATTTTTAATGTAATCAGTAGGGGTGGGCGATATATTAATATCGAAAAATATCGGATATCGATATTACACATTTTTTGATGGTATGGATAACAAAAATAACGGCAAGGAGCTTTTTTATTAAGGTCGCCAGCTCTTTTTTCCTAACTTTTTTATCGACAATTCAGTTGAAAGCATAAAAACTGTTTTGTGGCTTGTCTTTTACATGTATTACTTAACACGTTCAGCGCCATTTGTATCCATATGGATACAATCATTTTAGCCCGATGGGCCACCTGTATCCGATAAGATACAGTGGTGAAACACTATTTTGTTCCCCATGGGCCGCCTGTATCCAAATGGATACAAATTAATTTTTGTTTAAAAACGGGTTAAAATGTTATTATTTTGTTGTGAACTTTTTTTATATTACTTAAGGACAATTTAGAAACGTTAATTTGAAAAAAAAATAGTGGCCAGAAAAACATACTTTTTTTAACTTGGTGGCGCTTAACGTGCTAAAAATTACATTTTATAAATAATAGCGGTATTCTTACACCTCATCACTTTCAGATTTATAAGTGTTACAAGCAACTTATTCTGAGGTACATAACATGGGTATTATATGAAAATGTTTAAAAATAATGTAGACATTTTAAACGCAAATTCAGGTGAATTCAACTTTTTTTATTAAAATTAAATTATAATAAATTACTTGTCTACATACTAATATATCACAATTAAAATAACTAAATTAAGAGTAATAATCATGTATATAAATCGGGTTGTCTAATTCGTGGCTTCTTCTCTACATTTTTTATATGTTCACGGAACATCTGCATTACTTCATGTTCGTACTCCAAAGGGGTTGGTTTTGCTCCTGTAGCCCAGTAATATATATCCCAATCATTAGACGGCTGATTGATTAATCTAAAAATAAATACTGTATGTAATAGCATTACCGTTTTAAACTTTACTTTATTAAATTAATTATTTAACAGCAATGTTTGAAAAACACAATAATTACAACTACAGCTACATGCTTAAATGTTTAGTTTAACTGTTGAACCCAATTTTAGGATGATTTTTAATTAAAGGTTAACAACAATGTTAGGAACTTGTGTTTAGGGCTGTGACTTGCATACTCTGAAAATTATGAAACTGAAAATTTTTTTAAAATTTTTATTGAACACAAAATAGTTTCAAAAAATTATTCATGAAATGACTACATTTTTGAGACAATTAGATGCAACAATTACACAACCAAGTATTTTAAGTGTGTCTGGTTCACAAGACACATTGGCAAGCGTGTCTCAGGTTTAGCATATAAATTCACTTTGTTTTCTTAAGTGTGTAACTTCTTATGCATTGCTATTCCAACCATACACAGGGTGATAAAAATATTATGCTACATTGGTAACTTTGTAATAATAATACTTTGGGAATTGGTTAAATTAGCAAAGTTGGCTAGAATTGCGTCAACAATTAAATGCCATTTAAAAAGTTTACCAGTTCTAAGCAATTTTCAGACACGAACATAGATTATAGTAGTATCACTTCAAAATATGAATAACTGTGAGTTTATTGTTTTATTTCCCTCAAAAGCCAACATTATAGTCCACTACATGCATTCATTATTTGTGTTTTTAACATGTAATGTGTGGTTTCTCTGATGTTGTTTCTAAGACTACCTCATATAAAGAAATTTAAAAATAAAAATTGAAACCAAAGCTCAATAACTTTGCGTAACACAGTATTTATGCAAGATATGTAATTATTTAGGCATAAATCAACACAAGTATACAAACTTTTTTGGAAAATAAAATCATTATTACATGATGTTTATAAAATGCGCAGTGGTGAAAGAAGATTGATTTTAACAAAAATAAATTCAACAATACAAAATGTACATTTTTATCCATGGTAAAAAGATTAAATATAAGTTCAAATACGATATGGTGGATAGCAGTTGTTCAACAAATCAAAAATTAACAATGAACATGATCTAAATTGAGATCTAAGAGAACTACAGGTTACAAACAGTGGATTCAAGTTAGTTGTAGGTAAAATGTGTAACCTATAGCTCTCCTGGACAGTACTTCAGATCATGTCTATCACTAATTTTTGGTAGGTTGATATACCAATATTGCTGCATCATACCTCATCCTCACATTTTACTTTAAAAAAGTTTTACAGTTCCTGAAAAACTTCAGTTTTAAATTTTAACTAACACTCTCTTATTAACAATATTAGAAATTTGGTATTTGTAGCATGTTAAACAGAAGGGGTGGGCAGAATTTTGATATCGAAATTATATCGATATGTCGACATATCAATAAGTTAGTAAAAAAAGAGATGCGGACCTAAAAAAAAAGCTCTTCGTCCTTCTTTTTGTTGTCCATATACCCACGAAATATCATGAAAATGCTGATTTACTGGGTTCTAATTCTCCGATATATCGATATCGAAAAATATCGGATATCTCTATCGAAATTATATCGATATATCGCCACCCCTATTAAAAAACAGATTTAGATATTTTATTTCAGTTTTCACTATTAAATTCCTTTTGATTTTTTTTGTAACCTCTTTTATAACCAAAAGGTTCTCTTACACATGATCCAAGTGGGAACTCCCTGTGTATTGGTAGACTTTTCTAAAATTGGATAATCATTCTTTTATCATAAAACTCCTTAACCAGTAGCATGAAAATTTAATATGGGCTATATGAGCATTTAGTTGACTATCATATCTTAAAAATGAAGCAGGCTCGGTCAATTTTAACAATGTCATGAAATTAAGGCCTTTACATCAACTATGAATACCAAATTTCTAATGTTGATAATAAAAAAGTTATCAATAATATTTCATATTTAAGATTTTCATTCATTTCAGGATATATCAAAAACTGGGCACAATTTTCATCATCAGTTTAGATTCTTAGCAGGCATCTCAATACACACTGCTTTGTGACTTTAACCATGCAGTATCTCAATAGCTGGGCACACACGGAGAGTTTTACTCGCACTCTTGGAACGCCACGTTCCAAGAGTACGCTCCAGCTGTGTGCCACTCCAAGAACGCTGTTACCCACTAACGTGAGGTTAAATTGCACGTCTGTATGGCAATCATTTGGTGTGCTGTCTAAAAGTAAGAACTCACATGCCTGTCCGGCATGCCGAATTGCCCACTAACAGGCGCACTAGAGCGCGCTCCTAGAACGTGGTGTTCCAGGAGCGCGAGGAAAACTCTCCGTGTGTGCCCAGCTTATTGGTTTTTGAGATCCTCATGTTCTTTAGGTTAAAACACATCCTGTATATCAAAAGTTGAAAAAACTACATCATTTTTTAGTTGTACTGTACTATATTTCATTTTTGTACTAATTTGTTCTCACTACTAAATATCATATTTTCATTACAAAAATTACCTACATAATACCATGATATTTAAATTTTATTTCTTTTGCTATTCCAATTTAATTACCAAAATGTTACATTCTAGGAATAGTTATCTTGTTTTATGACAACAAGAATAAACCAAAGTACATAATGTTTTAAGTAAAAGTTCCTTTAATTACATTTACTGTATCAGTCTCTAGTTAATAAAAGCCTACTTGTAAATTGATTTTTTTCTCTTTAAAATAGCACCTTAATTTACTCCTTTAAAGATATTCATTAAAAGCTACAAATAGCTGCATAATTTCTGAAACATTCACCACATGCTACTATATTACTCCATAAACCTTTGTTTATTAACTTTCTACCTAATCATTAACTATGTTGTAAGCAAAATTAATAAATAAATGTCTGCTCATATAATGGTAAACAAATGAATAATGGATTAAGTAAATCAGAGGACAAATTATTACTGCAGTATGTTTACTAAATATTATTATTTTTGATCACTTTTCTGCCTTTATGTAGATGGTAATAATTATATAAATATATAAACGAATTTTCAAGAAAATTTAAAGTTACACGGATTAGTAAATTAATAACAAATAAATTCTACGAAGGTCTTACAAAATACATAACAAATATATATACAGGCTGTCACACAAAAAACGCCGCAAGCTGTAACTCCGTTATTTGTGGTCCGATTTTGGTGAACAATAAACTAAATGAAATGTCTCCTCAAATATAGGGTGACCATTCGTCCCCGATTTTCGGGGACAGTCCCCGAAACAAGACTCAAGTCCCGGATTATTCTTGTCCCCGATTTTCATAATTTTTCTATACACAAAAATAACGAATGTATGGTACTTTCACTGTTGCCAAATTATGCAAATCGATAATCCGGCAACATTGTAACAGTGTAACCGCTTATTGGTCACGAAAACTGAATTGGGGAGGAGTTTGTGCACGTAGCTGTCAGCCACCACCGATAATGGTTATGTTAGGTTAGGTTACCACACGTCGTTTCTATTGGACATAATTATCCTCTTTTTGAAATGTGCAAAAATGCTTGTGTTTTAATTCCCGCTATTTAATTTGAATTTTTTGTATTAAACAAATGTAAGTTGTGGTTTGTGTGTACAGAAAACGGAAAAATAGATTTTACGAAAATTAGTTGAGGATCTTTTTTTTTTTGGTAACCCCAGCTTAATGTCCCCGAAAGTTCGGGGGAAAAAATGGTCACCTTACTCAAATACTATAAACTAAATTGGATTTCAATTTTTTTCAAGTTAAACTTAAATGTCAAACGATAGTCAATTTTTTTTTCCAAATGGCACCATCTATTTTTTTTTTACTAAATCTGGTAGACATTATTTTTCTGAATTCAATGATGTAATCATAAGTTAATTTTAGTGCAAAACTAACAAGAAATAAAAAATAAAAGTTTAACTAAAATAGGTTACGTTTCACAAAATTTTCAAGCGTGCCGTGGAAAACAAAACAAATCTTTATCAACAAATGTCATTTAAACGTCAGTGTGGTATTTAAATGATATTTGTAGATTAAGATTTTTTTGTTTTCCACGGCACGCTTGAAAATTTTGTGAACCCTAACCTATTTTAATTAAACTTTTATTTTTTATTTCTTATTAGTTTTGCACTAAAATTAACTTATGATTACATTATTGAACATATTATACATTATCGTTTGACATTTAAGTTGACCTTGAAAAAAATTGAAATCCAATTCAGTTTATAGTATTTGAGGAGCGCGGAGCAATGGGTTTTTGCCCGGAGCGGGAGCGGAGCCCGGAGCAAATAATTTTCATTGCTCCACTGCTCCACTTTACTATTATAAACTACAATATTTTTTTTATGAATTATTCTCATGGGTACCTATAGTATTAATAAAATTATAAATAAACTAAATTTGATTTTTTTGAAGTAAAATTATTATAATGTAACTTTTCTGAATATTAATTTTCATTATTTTGTATTTGAATTTTGAAAAATTTTAAAGAACTGTTTTTTCTTTTTTTAACTTTTGAAGATCAATAATTTGTTCATTTATTCAACTTTACTTGTTTCTTAGGGTCAAATATTGTAATTTTTGGTCCATTTCCACATATCTCATAAAATTTTAGCTTTGTTTTAAAAAACAAATTTTTAAATAAAAAAACTTATTTTATTAATATGTGGAGTGCGGAGCGGAGCGGGAGCGAAGCTGGAGCAGGCATCTTGATGCCGGAGCGGAGCTGGAGCGGAGCAACTAAAAAATTGGACTGCTCCAAACCCCTGGTTATAATATAATGTAAAAAAGTCGTTTTTTATTTATTTTGAGAAATAATTAAAACCTTGCAAAAAGGTAATTACTGCAGTGATCTTAAATGAAAAATTTATTACAAACTTATATTGCAATTAAAAAAGTTTATGAAGTCCTTTGTAAACTATACATACAAACAATTAATGATTCTCAGTAATAAAAACATAATCAGCATAAATTAAATGCAAAAAAATTGATATTGTTAAATTTCAGTTTACATTGTGCATGATAATGAAGAAGTGAAAAATGGCAATTTTATTTACATTAAAGAGAGGACACTTATCAGGAAAAACCTTGATATTGTATATTACAGCCTTCTTAAAACCTAGTATTAGTTTATAAATTATAAATAATTACAAATGATTTTATGACAAAACATGGTCTTTTTGGTGTAGTACTCTTTTATAAATTTATTATTTTTAAAGCAAAAACAGATATCATACAAGCAAAATATTTGTATTAATTAATACAGTCTATTAGCTATTAACTGAATCTGCAATAGTCATAATTTTTACACAATAAAATATTTCATTTTGCTATATTTTGGTGTTAGTAATTCACTAAACTTGTAGTTTTATCTATTAAAATTTCCATCTTAAAAATGTGTTTCACTTAGTGCCGGTTCTGGACTGTTAGTAGTTTGCGTGCGAGTACAAATTTTACACCCCCAGCCCCTATTTGTTGTGTGAAAAAATGGCACAACAAAAAATTATTTAGAATTTATGTAATTTATAATAAAAATACACTAAATAGATGTGCAGGGTGGACCAAATTCGATGTTTTACGAGGTATCTCAGTTACCGTAATAGTTAGCGAAAATCTGATAAAGGTCTATTGGGCTATTTTTTTAAGAAAAGAACACGTGTGTTATCAGATTTATTATATCGCTTTCCATTTTGGCACACTACGGATAAAAAATGAAATAAAATCTTAAAAATTTACTTCGATATGATGTTTAGTTGTTTATTAATTGTAAACATTACTTGTTTACGAAATCATGCAAACTTTGATGATAACATTTTCACAAAATTGGCGATATTTCGGTTACTTTATGTAACAAATATATAAAACTATACTTTTGAAAAGCTAAAAAAATCTTTCTTATAAAGTCATGCCAGCCAGAACCGGCCCTGGCTTTCACTAATGGCATTTTTGATTTTGTCGCGACGTTAACAAAAAATGTATTTTATATTTGTAATTTGTAACATGATAATCGCCATCAACGCTGGAAATTTCAGTACAGTATATTTGTAATTTGTAACATGATAATCGCCATCAACGATGGAAATTTCAGTACATGTACCAAAACAGGATAAAAAACATTCTATTAACCGCTTAACGTGTGCTTTTTATTACAAAAATCAGTTTTTTTAACCTATGCAAATCGTTATTTGAACAAATTTTGATACAATACCTACATATATGGTGACAAAAAATAAATAATTTAATCAAAAACATTAATTTTATTTTTTCAAGTTATACAGGCACAGGGTAGTGAATTTTTCGATAGTTTTTCAGACTGATAACCAATGTAACATATCTTATCTATATTTACTAAAAATCTGTCGTCGCCTAAATCGTGCTGCCTGGGAGCCTTGCTCATTTTGCACCCAGGCAAAAAACAACCATGAGTGTATGGTACGTAAATAATCACGATATTTTAAGCTTACGAAAAGTTCCAAAAATTATTAAAAATTGAGTTAAATTATGTAAATACTTTAAGAATAATTATTCTTCTTTAACACAATCATGACTTTCTTGAAATTATAGTTCACTGCCTATATTTATGCGAGCATGTTAATTATGAAAACATAAAATATGACGCTGTCCGAATTAACTCATGTGGGCACGTTAAGGGGTTAAAAAAATATAATATTAGTTGAAGTTTAACAAAAACTGTGTCAAAGTTCAAAAACTCATTTTGTAGATGAATGTGATACAATAACAGCTATATTCAATGCCTTTCATACCGGGGTGTAAGGTGTGCGAGGCATCCGGGCAACAGATTTGTAGGAAAATTAATATAAGATTGTAAAGGTTTATATTTGGACGATATTGTGAAAGAATTGTAAGGTATGAAAGCAAGACGAATAAATTTGTAAGCATTGGAATTGTAAATATGCATTTTTTAATTTTCCTTTTATATGTTTCCATCGTTTCTTGTGGTAGATTATTCATAATAATTCAAAGGGAACGGCAAAAAACTTTGAATCCAGGTGGCGTAAACCACGAAACGGCCCTGGCTATTTACTCTTTTATTAATTCTGTATGAATTAAGCAATAAATATGATGGACACAATCTGATAGCTTAATTTTTGATGATAATGGTCAATAAAGCAAATTTTGAGTTTGTTCTGATTTTTTGTACTTATGCTTTATTCGTCTATTTTAACCCTTATTAATTAATTCACTTCCACAAATTTTATTTTCTACTTACGTATCATATTGTTGCAATTGGGCTGGAGACATTGTGGATAAATATTTTGATGCAAATGTGCTTAACAAAAGATCATTTTCCAACATTCCTCGTTTTCGTGACTGGTACAATAGTCTGTAAATCAAACATTTATTTCAACAACAAAAATTAAAATGGTAACAATAAACACAATAATATTTAAAATACACATAATTTAATACCAATTTAGCTAATATTGTAAAAGACTTAACGGTTAAAAATAACTTAAAATGATAATAATATTGTAATGCAAATACATGAGAAGTCCTTGACTTACAACTTTCTAAACAATAAAAATTTCGATCAATAACTGTTTTCTTTTATTTTATACTAATTTACAATAAATGATAATTACTTGTAGTGATCGATTAAAAACTAAATACGAATCATTTTAATGTCAATAAAATAATTGTATAGTACAATTCTACCTAAAACGATTGTTAAGCATTGTGTTCGTTATTAACAGAACTAAGTATAAAAGTATACATTTTTTTGAGTTAATGTGTTCATCATAGCAATAGCATTGTCAATTCCATTCTATTCCCCTCTGTTAAAGTATTGGAATAGAGTAAGTCTATTGTCAATGACACCGGTTTTAAGAATTATTAACTAGAAATTCAACTAAATTATTTTACTAAATGTTTTTCAAAAATGTCCCCAATACTTTTCATACCTCGCAAGTAGTACTCTTGAAGTTTTGATTATTTTTTTTTTTATTCGATAAACATATACAATCAAAACATGTTTGACTGAAACTTTTTAACAAAACACAAAACATTATGAGACATGCAACACTAGAAACAGAACTATTGACATAATTTATGACACAATTTTAATAACCATGCATAGCTTCTATATTTTTCAAATGAATTAATGCACCATTAAACATTTTATACACCTACACTAATACAATATACCCAAAAAACTGTGCATTAAATGCAATTTTTTAAATTACAATAATAATTAATAAACATGTATTTATTGTCTTATCAAAATATGTAAAAATTTATAACAGTTTTTCAGGGAAAGTGGTTTATAACAGTAAAGTTTAAAGGATTTGGTTAATAAGTTTTTCTAGTAATTTTTTTAAATTAATATTAATTTTAAAATCAGTCTTATGTATTTGCGTTTAAGGAATTTATTTTTATATACTTTATATTTACTTACTGCACGTAATAAAACACACATCTAATAAAAAAAATTTCATTTTCAGATTTTGAGTAACAAAAGTAACAATGAAAATAAGTTAGTTAATTATTCCTCAAATAAAGCTCATGTTTGCAGTGCTTTTTTTGAAGATCTATAGTAAATGTTAGTTAATACAGTATCTTTACATGGATTTTTTACTTTCCCAACTTGTGATTACTAGTTGCATTAACATGTAACATTTTTATTATTCTTTCTGTAGAATCCTTTCTTCCCGATTTTTTTTCCTGTTTAGCTATATTATCTTCAGGGTGTGGCAATTAGTGAATGTTTATAAGTTGTTTCCGGGTTCCAACCCGGAAATAACTTATATACATTGGACATCGGCGGCGGAAGCCTACAACATAGTGAATGTTGCTTTTGTGGAAACTGGGTCCATAAAATGTTTACTGTATTTTCAAAGTAGTGTAAGTAGAGTATCATTTTATCATGTTCATAACATTTTTGATATAGATTCTGACAACATTTGCCAGTGGATGCATCGAAAATGATGAAACGAGTTCTTAATTGAGCTCTTGAAAATAATGATAAAAAGCGTTTATTAACTAGAAAGAATAATGTCTGACAAGAAAAAACCTTCCAATTCAAACCTTTTTTTTTTTACAAAGAAACCAAATCCTGGAACCAATTTACACAACCAAAATAAATTTAAACTTGTCCTTTCTCACATGCCTTTAAATTTATCGACATACCCATTTTTGTATATTTGTTTTACCAAGCTTTTTAAGAATGGGTAGTTATTATTCTATTATTGTAATACGTAATACAATGTATTACTCTATTACTGTATTAATACTGTACTATGTTATACGATATTAACCTCGCTTTTAAGACATCTGATGTTTCATTTTTTCTTTTAGGGTATGGTGGAATTTTTACTTCTGAATCGTTTTCATTTCCACTTGTTGGTTGACTTCTGTACACATTACTTGTTATTGTGATAAATCGAGAATATTGTGGAAACTGCAAATAATATTTCAGATTTCATAAATGAAAGTAATGACCGTGAAAAACGCGAGTGAGAAATTGGTTATGATATTAAACAAACCTTGAAAATACGAGATATAAGTAAACTCCAAGTCATTTTAGTAATTTACGACAGCACATGTCACTCACAAAACGTCAAAGCGTGCGTTAAATGTCTAAAATTCTTTGTATCGGTGGCGCACTCTAAGTATCGAAAGATACACTTCAAAATTAAGCGCGTCATTCAAAACCGGTTTGGAAAATATTCTTCAAAAATTTTAATGATTTTGTAGAAAATTACAGTATTTTTATCAGTTCGTAATTAGACTGTAGCAAGCAAAACAACATTTCATATTTGTTAAAAAAAACTTTACGAAAATTTTAATGTGTAACTTATTTAAATAAACAATACCCAAAAGGTTACGACCCGCGATTATCATACTGGTCGACGTTATATTCAAACGGATTAATATAGGTTCTTGATTAATGTTGGAGCATAATATTGTTTTTCTTGATAGTACCAACTTATTGCGTCACAAGAGTATCTTGTGCCCCGCGAATGATAAATATTAACAGAAAACCATATAGAATCTTAAGTGATAAATTATTGTAACAATATTCTACACACCATAATTTAATTTAGTCATTTCGTACGCGTGCTCATAAAACATTCCAAATTTTATACAAGATAAGACTTTTTAACAAATTTCTAAATAACAAGTATTATTAGTGTTGTGATTGCGTTGAGACCGTTGATAATTATTTTGTTCGTATTTACCAAGTGTACATTGAGCGAAAATGGTTATTAAAACTAAACAGGTGAGTAGTACTTAAAATAATGAATGTGTACTTACGTAAATCTCATTATTATTTGAAAGGCATTTATAATTAATTAATAATTTACCATAAAGTACTATTGATTCAATGCACGTTATTTTTACGTGTTAAAGAATTGTAATATTTAATTGAAAAATTGTAGTAAGTAAATAACAGAATAAAAAAATGAATAAATTACAGTAAGAGTTTATCGTTTTGATATGTCTTATAATAATATTTATTCTAAAAATTACAATGAAGATGTTCATCAACGTTTCATTGACACTGTCACATCAAAAACATTTTCAAGAAAAACTAGAAAGAAGGCTAATGTCTATAAAAAAACTAAAAGATAATGCAGAGTATACATCATTCTTCATAAACATATGTTGAACCATTTATTAGGTAGCTCAAAACAATGATTTTTTTAAACCTTACTTTTAATTAAAAGGAATACATTTATTATTTATTATTATTTTGAGTTAGTAACTATTGATGGTTTAAAAAACTGTACTCTTTTAATTATAGTATTTTGTTTAACATATTTTTTTGTTTTTAAATTAGTTTTCCACATTTTTGGGATTATTTTCAATTACATAACATTAAAAATATATTTTTTGTTTGTTTTTGTTTGGCGGTCCATCATTACATTTTCATTATAATTTGCCTTTAAGTTTACAATATTTTTCGGTTTTTTTTTGTCTCTTTAGTGCTTCAATTTTTTATTTTTTAATGATTTATTATTTAACGCAATTACTTGCGAAAGTACAAAAATATTTATTTACAATAAATAATTTTTGTTTTTGGCAACTAAATTATTATCCAAAATAAATAATACAAAAAAGGATTTTAAGAATTATTGTCTTTAGAATTGTCATACGGAATAAAAAATTGAACTTGAAATTGATGTTAAGTGAATGATTATGAATAGATTATTTATAGAAAGGAAGGCTTGACGTAATTAATACTTATAGTCGAGCCTACTTTTATGTAAATCCTTTCTAAATCATTAATTCGCTATCAATTTTCAGTTCACACCCCTAAAACTGTTTTTTCTTATACAGAGTGTAGACTTGGATCACGCAACATAGCAATTTCAATCCTAAAATTTTAAAAGTCGTATATTATCTCCCCTAATTATTTTAGAAAAAAAGTGCAAATAGGTTTGTTGTCGAGAAAAAAATTCTGTATCCATAAATGGAATCAATATAAATTTTTAGTTTTCCAATAACTGAAAATTAAGCAAATTAAAAAACGCGTTTTGACAAAAATCTGTAGTGCCTTGGAATTATGCTATGACAACTGCCCAGCCTTATGTCACTTATACTGTCACTTTGACGCGAAATTCATTCTTAATTATCATTATTATATTTTATCAAACATTTATTTTACACAATTAGTTATGTTTTCATTCCCAGATATAATAAAAATGATAATTAAGAATAAACTTCGCGTCAAAATGACAGTATAAGTGACATTAGGCTGGGTCATAGCATAATTCCAAGGCACTACAGATTTTTGTCAAAACGCTTTTTTTAATTTGTTTAATTTTCAGTTAAAAATTTATATTGATTACATTTTTGGATACAGTTTTTTTTCTCTACCAAAAAAACCTATTTGCACTTTTTTTCTAAAATAATTAGGGGAGATAATATACGACTTTTAAAATTTTACCATTGAAATTGCTATGTTGCGTGATCCAAGTCTACACCCTCTATGCACCTATAGCATTTTAAAAGTAGTGATTGTAAACATACCGTGACTTTTAATAAGTTAACAAGTTAAATTATCTGAACCGTAAACAATACAATTGAATACTTACACTGGATTTTTACTAGTCTTTTGCAACAGGACGTTGTCAAATATCTGATATTCAAAAACTGTGTAATATATGTGCACTATGACACTATTTGAATTCATTATTGAAAAACAAATATTAACAATAGTTGTAGGTGATTTTATTTTAATATATTAAATATTTTTCGTCTTTTTTTTTAAATATGTGGCATGATAGCAAAACCTTGGGATTGATAATATAATGTATAGTAAATACTGAAACTTGCAGCTATTTAGATGAATATGTTTTAAAACAGTTTTCATAACATTGTATTGTCGTTAGATTTATGAATATTGAAATTGGGACAAGTTTAAAAAAAAAAAAACATGATAAAGGTGATATACCTTTATCATGTTTTTCGAGTTAAATCATATCCGTCATCCTTACTGAATTTCGACTTCTGAGTTGTTTTTGTTTCACGTTTGAAGCTGTATTTGATTGATGAGGTATATGTTTGTACCGACTGAAAATATTACCTATTTAATTCGGCATCTAAAAAAAAATAATTAAAAGATTTTAGATGAAAACACCAATTCGAAGGATAGGTAATTTTCAGATATTAATTTAATCCCTGAATTATCTAATTATTAAGTATTATATCGCTTGAACTTGTGTTTGAACGTTTGATAAAAGTGGAAGGTGTGGACAAAATATCTAATTATGAAGTTTATGTAATAGGGTATCCATATTTGCCGGTAAAGTGCTACCTTAACTGGTAATTTTAACCTGTTATGTAAATGTCGGGCCCTCTTTCAGTTTTTATTATGCGAATATTTGAATAGTTGTTGGCCTTTATAAGAAAACTATTCTTTTTGAAAACAAAAATCAAAACAGATACGACAAAAAATGCGTTTTTTTAATCGATATATTAAACGTTAATAAATCTAAAACGTGTCTTTCGCTAATAACCTCGCGTCCACTCCATTAGAATTTCAGCCTGTAGCGACTGTAGTGGTGTGATTTAACGTAATCGAATAATAGTTGATAATTATAATGTACAAACATTTGCAGTCAAACGCAAGAATGTAATGTTTTACAACGTCACCCCTCAGTAGTTATTTCCCAAAACAAAACAAAACAGCAACATCAATTTTATTAATCAGTATTTTTGTTTAATTATAAATGAAACGATATATGTGCATGTAGTATTTGGCAATATGTCAAGTAAAGGATATCATTATACGGTATATCTTACAAATTACTTAATATGTTACCACTGTAGATAGGACAAAAAAGTAAATATTAAAAAACAATCAAAAACATTGTCAGCATAAAAGATGTTGATTGGTGTAAACTGAAATTAAACTTTATCTGAAACTTCTTGATTTTAACAAAAAATTAGCTTTAAATATTTAAAAAAACAAGTAGTGTTTTTATTGTGGAAGGTGGGAAAAATTATATATCACCATGCAAATAGAAGATGAGGTGGTCCAAATTTTGTCCAAATGTCCTTTAAAGGGACAGCGTCATTCAAATCTGCAACAAATAAAAAAGTTTTATATTTTCGATTTCTCAGAAAAGTTTATTCTTAATAAAAGTTGATGCATGGCCTAAAACTAATTTTAGGATGAAAAAAGGTACAACAAACATTCATGTAACACTAGATTTTAGCGATTTTAGAAATATTCGCAAGAGTAGTGTCCTAATTTTAAAAGTTACAAAAAAAGTTTAATGGAAAACGATATTTTATATACAGGGTGTCCCAGATTACATTTCCAGCATGGGAATCTCGCTTATTATAAGAGATACAGGTTTGCTTAAATTAAATGAATTATTCCTAAGTATGAGAGGAGATACAATCAACTTTTAAAAGTACAAAATTCCTCGTTCTTCAGATGTTATAGCAAAAAATATGAAGATGTCGAATTTCTTTTTTCTCTCGTAACTTTTTTGTTATAATCATTAGATCAATTTTATTCGTACTTTCTTAGGGTACTTTTTAATGTAGAATGTAACTGTTATTTTAGATTTTTTTATCACTTACCATTTTTGAGATATTACCCCTAACTTAATTTTTTCTTATGGGCCACGAAGTTGGCTATGGAATAGTTAAATGTGTTTTATTTTTCTCTTTTTAATGAGATATTACTTGCTATATCTATTTTTATAAATAAGTCACATAATCAAGAAAAATCGTATTTTACCCATCAGTTATCAAGTTATCTATGAAAATAAAAACAAAAAACAGCTAATTAAATGTCAAATGACAGCATCAATCGTCTGCGGTATCATTTATTAGAATTTTATAGTATGATTGTGTAATTCGATAGTTTTTGTAGAAATTGTTATAATTATGGCTACATTTAAAATAATGAAAAATTTTACATGTTGAGATGCTGCATTATTTGCCATAGAAACTGTGTAAAAACAATAATTCAAATTCTTCTTTGATTTGTGTTGGATTTTTGGTTGGTTTCTCGAAGAAACCATATTCTTTTAATTTTTTTCCAAATTTCTGTAATTCCGCGCACTTAGTTGCCTTCTCTCGGGATATAGCTAGCTCTAAGTATATTTGCTTAGCTTCTAACCTGTTTTTAAGGCAAAGAATGTAGCATCTCAACATATAAAGTTTTTCATTATTTTAAATGTAGCCATAATTATAACAATCTCTACAAAAACTATCGAATTACACAACAATACTATAAAATTCTAATAAATGATAACGCAGACTGACTATTGATGCTGTTAATATTACTTAAAAAACAAAAATTGAAATGTTAACGTCAAATTTCATATTTGGTCTTATGTTTTAGTTCTAAACAATCTTTACCTACATAAGTTTTTTTGAAACTCTTAATATGAGGGAATTTTACTCTTGTGAATATTTGTAATATCGCTAAAGTGTATCTACTGTCACATCAATTTTTGTCGAATCTTTTTTTTATCTTAAAATTAGTATTAGTATTAGGCCATGCACCAAGTTTTACCAGAAATACAATTTTCTGAAAAATCAATAATAAAAAAACTTTTTCATTTATTATAGACTTTTTGAATGATGGTGTATATAAAATATTACTTCTTCAATTTTAAATATATTTTTGTACACGTATACAAAAACCTATCACTATTATATTTAAGAAATAAAATACATATTTTAAAGTGTTGTATTACAATAATTAATAAAAACGTATTTAGACATTTAACAATTTTAAAATATGAAGTCAAGAAAAAATTACACGATGAACAAAAGAAATAGTTACGAATTACCAAGTTCGTAAATACGTAATAGTATATATCGGGAATACCACAATTGCCAATTTGCAAGTACTTTGCTTTAAATTTCCAAATATAACGAATTGACGTTTACGTTACAAAGCATTTTTTAATAAGTAAACAATAATGGGCTTTAAATGTCAAAATTAGAATTTTATGTGACCTTGTAAATAACTGTATTTATAATGTAAGCAAATATTGTCAGCAACGCAATTCGTAACTTGCTCTTTTTTAATTTGTTTTCATTGTTACGTTAGTTTGCTAACATGACTATAAAATTTATAGTTAACTATGTTATTGTTAACATCATATTTGATTGTTTTAAGTAATTTACAAACCACAATTTTCATTTAACTGTGTACATAAAAGTTTATAAATAATTGCAATACCTCGCGTTGTTTTTATCTTGGTTTGCGTTAACGCCATAGTTATGAAATCCGATAGCTAGCATTGGTAAACTGCAAATAAAATATTGCAATTGTGTTGTATCAAATAAAAAACCTAATAGCTTTCCATAAAATTCTAAACGTTTTGGTTTTATATGTTGTTGACTGCGACATATGTATTTATTTGTTTAGTTATAATATGGAAAATATCAAAAATATTTTAGGAATCAGAATGATAAGAAATGTAGCTCAATTTAAGGTGTGTATTAATTACGTGTTTTTTAAATACAACTCCGCACTACTAAAAATAGTATTAAAAGAGACAAAGCGATAATCATGATTTAAAACGTGTCTTTAAAAATGCCAATTTTAATGGTTACCTTTAACATTAATTAAAAAGCACCCAGTGTAAAGTGAATATATTTCGATTGTGATTATAATGATATTATGTATAGCTCTAGTTTTTGTTTGTGCAATTTATTCAGGGGTATTACAATAGAACGCACTTTTATTGTTTTTATAGTAACTTATTTCTGGACTATTTTAAATCTTTGTCTATTTAATTTCTTGGTATTCCAGTGCCACCTAATTGTATTGATAAACAATTCAATCAAAAATATTAAAACTGATAAAAACGTTCATAAAATAAATATTGTTTGTACCAATACCAAGCGCCTATTAATGATTATTATAGTTATGTAGTATTACTACATATTACTTCAGTAGTAATAGTATTTTATACTATTTTTGCTTTTGTCACACGTAGTACGAAGAAAATATTGTGACTGCAAAAATATTCAAATTCAATTTTTGGATGATTACACTTTTTGAGGTCCCCCCACTTATTCACTATTTTCACGATATCTGTGTGTATGCGCGTCAGACAATATAATATTACATTTTTTCTTTCGCCATACGTAGTATGAAGAAAGTATATATACACGTTTTGAGGTCCCCTGAACCCGTTTTGACTAATTTCGCGGTGACGTCCGTGTGTTTGTGTGTATGTGCCAGACGTTCATATTGAAATTTTTTTGACATTGGTTATTGATAGAGCTTTTAAAAGTATGTTACAAAGTGCGTGTATTTATTTTATTTTTCAATTGTTAACTAATATACACAGCGTTTAAGCAGTAACGTTAATCCTAAATTACATAAAAACCATAATAGTTAAAAATATTGTGTTTATGTAGGATTGTAGTCTATGTTGAGATCTATAAAAACCCTTGATAACTTTTTTTGAATGAATTTAAAATTACGAAATTATTAAAAAAACTCGAAATTTTGAAATTTTTTCTCTAAAACGGCTGCAACAAATGTCTTCAAATTTTAGTATGTTATAGAGATCATTTTTCTTAGTGAAATGCCGTTTGTTTCAATTATTTTGAATGTCCGTGAAAAAAGTTATTATTAAATTTAAAAAAATATACAGGGTGTAGACTCGGATCACGCAACATAGCAATTTCAATGGTAAAATTTTAAAACTCATATATTATCTCCCCTAATTACTTAAAAAAAAAGTGCAAATAGGTTTTTTGTGGAGAAAAATATCTGTATCTATAAATATAATCATTGTTAATTTTTTCTTTTCCAATAATTGAAAATTGAGAAAATAACTAAACGCGTTTTGACAAAAATCTGTAGGGCCTTAGAATTATGCTATGACAACTGCCCATCCTAATGGTGCCTGTACACCTGAGAGTAAAGTACTCTCGAGAGTAGCGTCGCCAAGGATACAGCCCCTGAGAGTAACTCGCGATTGGCTGTATCCTTGGCGACGCTACTCTCGAGAGTACTTTACTCTCAGGTGTACAGGCACCATAATAACGCTTATTATACTGTCATTTTAACGCGAAGTTTATTCTTAATTGTCATTTTTATTATTTCTTGGAGTGAAAACATGGCTAATTGTATAAAATAAATTTTTGATCAAATATAAAGTATATTTAAGAATGAATTTCGCGTCAAAGTGACAGTATGAGTGACATTAGGATGGGCAGTTGTCACAGCTTAATTCCAAGGCACTACAGATTTTAGTCAAAACGGGTTTTGTAATTTGCTTAATTTTCAGTTATTAGAAAACTAAAAATTAATATGTATTGATTATATTTATAGATACAGATTTTTTCCTCTACAAAAACATAAATACACTTTTTTTTAAATAATTAGGGGAGATAATATACGACTTTTAAAAATTTACCATTGAAATTGCTATGTTGCGTGATCCAAGTCTACACCCTGTATACAGGGTGGTGCTTTTTTCGATGCTCATCATTGCTATCTTGGAAACGGTAAGAGATACAAGGTCGGTTAAATTAGAGAAAAGTTGCACATCTTTATGGCGATTAAGAATCTGAACAGAAATCCTGGATATTTTGATTCGTTTTTGATTTATTACAAAAAAACTGAAAAATGTGATTTTAGAAAAATATTATTATCTTCCCTACCATTGACGCTATTTCATTTAAACTTGGCTACTTTATGTTTTTGACCGTCCTGGGTTTGATGACGTCAACAGAAAATTTCTAAACCTTCTAGATTTCAAGTTGCGATAGTCAACTTTTTTATTTCTTATAGCCGCCATATTGGATTTTTACACCATCAGACAGAAAAAAAAATTAGCTTTTTAGATTGATGACCAACATACCTTTTTTCATTCAAAAATTTTGTTGAAATTTTAAAATTTGTGTAAATAATTCATAAAATCGAGAATGCTCTGAAAAACAATTGAAACTATGATATAAATAAAAGCTACAGAACATTTTATTGGTCTAATGATAACGAAATTAAGATTGTTGGAAACATATTTAGAAGACATGTTTGGCGAATTGTCTATTAACAATTCAAAATCATCAGTAGTTTCAGCAAGAAGGAGCTGGTCCGCACAACGCCCGCATTGTAAAAGGATATTAATTTAGATGTACGCTTTCAAAATTCATGACTTGGTACGTTTGGTCCTGTTCATTGGCCTCCGCGATCGCCATGTTTTACGCCTATGGATTACTTTTACATTGATGTTATTTATGCAACCCTAACGGAAAATAATGAACTTCTTCGCCGTAAAATCAAAAATGCTTTAGATTCTATTTCGAGACGAACTATCCTAAATGCAGTGGACGAAATGAATTTGAGGACTAACCACTACATCATACATAACAGAGCGCACTTTAAACAATTTAAATAATTATTTATCTGGTGTTTTAAATTTATTGTCATTTCGTTATTTTATTAGACCTACAAAATGTTGTGTCACTTTTATTTATTTCATAGTTTCAATTGTTTTTCAAAACATTCGCGATTTTATAGATTATTTATACAAATTTTAAAATTTCAACAAGTTTTTTGAAAGAAAAAAGGTATGTTGGTTACCAATCTGAAAAGCTAATTTTTTTTTCTGTCTGATGGTGTAAAAATCCAATATGGCGGCCATAAGAAATAAAAAAGTTGACTATCGCAACTTGAAATCTAGAAGGCTTAGAAAATTTCTGTTGACGTCATCAAACCCAGGACGGTCAAAAACATGTAGTTACTAAGTTTAAATGAAATAGCGTCAATGGTAGGGAAGATAATGATATTTTTCTAAAATCACATTTTTCAGTTTTTTTGTAATAAATCAAAACCGAATCAAAATATCCAGGATTTCTGTTCAGATTCCTAATCGTCATAAAAATGTGCAACTTTTCTCTAATTTAACCGACCTTGTATCTCTTACCGTTTCCAAGATAGCAATGGTGAGCATCGAAAAAAGCACCACCCTGTATATACAGGGTGTCCCCGTTATCACCGCGAATATTTTAAGTGGTGATGGAGGACCTTTTTCTAAGAAAAAATTTCAAGTAAATTTTTTTCCTAAAATCAAATGCTAAGCTGATATCAACACTTACTTGATTTTTTTACACTTCTGCATTTATAAGACTCTGTAGCCGAAAATATCTATTTTATCGTAAAATACCTTGAAGCTTTTTAATATAGCATGAAATTCTCTACAAAATTAGTTCTATTTATTTTTTGTCTACAGGCAATGGTTTGAGAATTATAAAGCAGTTAGTACAAAAAAATGTAAAAAATTTAATTGTTTCTTAGACTTTGCAACCGCTGTATCTTTAAAATGAAAGGTTGTACAGAAAAATCGACGGCCCATTCCGGATAGCAAATTTTATGGGCTACAACTTTGGTCCAGTGAAATTTTTTGAAAATCAAACCGATTTTCCGGAAAAGCTGAAAATAAGGAATAGAGTGCAAAAACCAAATTTCTTACAAATATTGTTTTGTATTTAAAAATGCTTTTAAAGAGAGTGCGATTACGTAATTGAAAATGATGGAGGTCATTTTGAACACTTATTGAAGTAATTTTGTGGTTACATGTTAATTTTATTGCGTCCAGATGGATTTGCATTGTTTTGCATTTTATCGTTTTCGAAAAACAAAAACTCCCGGTAATGATATTTTGTATTTAAAAATGCCATAGCATCGGCAACATTCATAAAATTATGTATCTCATCAGTTTCATAGCTTTTTATGAAGTTTGAAATTCTTCAGAAGGAGCTAACGAACAAATTTAACAAAAAATTGTAAAATTGCATATAAATAAGTTATGTAAATTTTTAAAAACGCCGCATCTTTTTAACGAAACGTCGTAGATCAAAACGGATGCCTATTGCGGATAAGGCATTTAACGGACTACAACTTCGGTAAATATGTTGTTCAATAAAACTAAATGTATCATAGAAATTTTTATAATAGTGAAAAAGGTGAAAAAAAAAACGATAAAATGCAAAACAATGCAAATCCATCTGGACGCAATAAAATTAACATGTAACTACAAAATTACTTCAATAAGTGTTCAAAATGACCTCCATCATTTTCAATTACGTAATCGCACTCTCTTTAAAAGCATTTTTAAATACAAAACAATATTTGTAGGAAATTTTGTTTTTGCACTCTATTCCTTATTTTCAGCTTTTCCGGAAAATCGGTTTGATTTTCAAAAACTTTCACTAGACCAAAGTTGTAGACCATAAAATTTGCTATCCGGAATGGGCCATCGGTTTTTTTGCACAACCTTTCGTTTTAAAGATACAGCGGTTGCAAAGTCTAAAAAACAATTAAATTTTGTACATTTTTTACATTTTTTTGTACAAACTGCTTTATAACTCTCAAACCATTGCCTGTAGACAAAAAATAAATAGAACTAATTTTGTAGAGAATTTCATGCTCTATTAAAAAGCTTTAAGGTATTTTACGATAAAATTGATATTTTCGGCTACAGAGTCTTATAAATGCAGAATTGTAAAAAAATCAAGTAAGTGTGATATCAGCTTAGCATTTGATTTTAGGAAAAAATTTTACTTGAAACTTTTTCTTAGAAAAAGGTCCTCTATCACCACTTAAAATATTCGCGGTGATAACGGGGACACCCTGTATATTTTAAGAACGCTATTGCTAATGCTAATAAAAAAAAAGAACGATATGGTTGTTCATATATGACATAAACTTAATTAGGTAGTACGCTTGAAGCGGCATTTTAAACTTTTTATACCCTTAAGGCACAAATACACAAACACATACGAAGATGCACACAATATACTTATGGCGAAAGTTATTTGGTGGCCACACCAGTTTATTGAAAGTATACAGGGTGTCCCAGTTAACGTGAACAGCATGGGGATCTCGTAAACGGTAAGAGATACAGAGTTGGTTAAATGAGTCAAAATGATCTATGATTTGAGAGCAATTATTTCATTAAAAAAAATCTTGAAAAAAATTAACAGTTTTTGCGCTATTCATTAAAAACAAAAAAATGACGTTTTCGATTTTTGCTTTTAACTTGCTTATTTAAAATCATACCCAAAATATTTTTCGACATTATTAGGACACTTTTTTGAGTAGATTTGATATTGGTTAATAAATTTTCCCTATCTTCATTTGTTTTTGTTATTTTAACATCAACTTTCTTATTTTAAATACGGGTCGTAGTTGGCTATGACACCATTAAATAGGGAATTTTTTTCTCGTTTCATTGATGTAGGGTTTGTTGGGTTTATCTTTAAAAATAAGCGAGTTATTGCAATATCATTGTATTTATTACATTTGATCAAAGTTGCCATTGAAAAACAAAACAAAAAAAAACAGCATTAATATGCTAATACTTAAATACCTACAAAAAAATAAAAATTGGAATAATTGAAGATAATTTTTTACATTTTTGCACAATAATTATGATATTTCACTTATTACCACTAAATAACAATTATAACTTATGTTCAAAGTGTAGCCCTCTATGGGCAATACAAATTTGAGCTCTGCGTTTTATAGATAATATCGTTTTCCTAAGCATATTTCTATCTATTTGATTAAATGTTCTTAACACAGCTAATCTTAACTCATCACTTGTATTAAACTGTCTTCTATACAGAGCATTTTTAACATAACCCCAAAGAAAAAAATCCATCG